>JBBMKA010000020.1:9120631-9141531 GCA_037833695.1 Sechiopsis laciniata | reverse complement strand
AGCCCACGGAGAGGCTCGATGGAACTTTGTTCGAGGGGAGGATTGTTGGGATGCAAACAAAGTATCCCACATTGGTTGGATGAGAGGAAGATCATAGGTATATAAGTGATGACAATCATCTCCATTGATATGAGGCCTTTTGGGGAAGCCCAAGAACAAAGCCAAGATCATGGGTATATAAGTGATGACAATCATCTCCATTGATATGAGGCCTTTTGGGGAAGCCCAAGAACAAAGCCATGAGGGTCTAGGCTCAAAGTGGACAATATCATATCAATGTGGAGATTCGGGTAGGGTTGTCATCCTTATCAAATACCATTTTGGTCCCTGAACTATCATGTAAGTTCCATTTTAGTCCATGAACTTTCAAAAGTCCAATTTTAGTCATCAGCTATCATTTTTGTTCCATTTTGGTTCTTCAACTTTCAAAAGTCTAATTTTGGTCCTTCAACTTACAAAAAAGTTCAAAAATAGTCCTTAGGTTAAAAAAAAAACTTAACCATAGTTAAAATTTATGAGTTGGCAAAATAATAATAATAAAAAAATAATTTTATTATCATCTTCTTCTCTCTCTCACTTTTCGAGTGAAAAAAGAAATAGAGCAAGATTGCTCCTAAATTTTATTAACCTTGCAAAAATGTGTTTCAAAATCCTCATCCTCATCCATAAAATTAATAACAATTAACCACAGAGATACACCTGTATCAATTGTGGGTGTCGTGCTTTTTGGTAGTTATTTGAGGTTTGACTCCGATTGAAGCAACTCAATTATCTTTTAACCTTTGTGCTTATATGGGTTTTGTTCTATTTCTATTGCGTATTTGTGGTCGATTGGAATCATCGAGATTTATGGTTAATAACTGGTCTTGAATTTTAGGCATCTTTTTCCTGACATGGTGAACCAAGAAGGTTTTGGTTGTTTGGAGTTTGAGAGAAGTCCAAAACTTTATTTGAAATTTCATTTTACATAATGTTTACCTTGGCGGTGAGATGGAAAGTCATTCGCAGGTATATCTGGTTAATTGTTATTAATTTTATGGATGAGAATGAGGATTTTGAAACACATTTTTGCAAGGTTAATGAAATTTGGGAGCAATCTTGCTCTGTTTTTTTTTTTTCACTTGAAAGGTGAGAGAGAGAAGAAGATGATAATAAAATTATTTTATTATTATTATTTTGCCAACTCATAAATTTTAACTATAGTTAAGTTTTTTTTTTAACCTAAAGACTATTTTTTAACTTTTTTGTAAGTTGAAGGCCAAAATTGGACTTTTGAAAGTTGTGGGACCAATATGGAACAAAAATGATAGTTGAAGGACTAAAATTGGACTTTTGAAAGTTCAGGGACCAAAATGGAACTTACATGATAGTTTAGAGACCAAAATGATATGTTATCCATAATATAAATGAAGAAGGATATCTCCAAAAAAATAAAAATTAGCATTTAAAAAAGGGTTGAGCTCGAAAAATGTTATAGGACGTTCGATCCCCCACCCACGATTGAACCCAAAAAAAGTATTTTAAAAATGGTATGGTTATCTATTGTTGTAGATGAAAAAATCTCCTCCAAATCAAATTTCCATCCACAATAATCCCCCCTTTAATTCAAAGAAATGTTTCTTTGAATTTTAGCATTAACTAATCAGAATATATCCATTCTTATTTCTTATGTAACAAGTTACTTGTAGTTTATTTTTTATTTTTTAATTTTTATATATATATATATATATATATATATATATTATTGAGATGTGCCTTGAACCCTAAGCCTAATTGAAATAGGATTTGAGCTTCTATATATTTGGACTTATTAGTAATAGGATTTAAAAGAGTGCTCTATATATACTCTTTTAAACCCATAGTTTCAGTAGATCAAACATTTGTATTCTTATCTCCTGAAGTAATAAAATCGTTCTCTCTCTCCTGTCTGTGGATGTAGCTAACACAATGTTAGTGAACTACGTAATTCTGGTGTTCTTTTACGTTTTTTTTTTCGATTGATTGTTGATTGTTGTTTTCATAACAATCTGGTATCAGAGCCTAGGGTTCATTTTTCTGCATTTGTTTTTCAACAATAGAATCGAAGATGTCTGGTCTAAACGTGAAGGTCGACAAGTTTATCAGAGGGAACAGTTTTGGTTTGTGGCAAATCAAGATGCGAGCCTTGTTAAAGCAACATGGATTATGGAAGCCTCTTACTGCCAAATGGAAGAATCAGAATGTAGACGATGACGACGAGTTGACGAGTCTAGAGGAGAAGGATCATTCTACAATTATGTTGTGTTTGGCAGATGATGTCATCGCCGAGGTCGCAGATGAAGGGAAGGCTGCTGGTTTGTGGTTGAAGCTCGAGAGTCTCTACATGGCGAAGTTTTTAACCAAAAAGTTGCTTTTGAAGCAACGATTATTTAGCCTCCATATGGGTGAAGGTACGCTTCTTAAAAATCATCTAGATAGGTTAAACACAATATTAATGGATTTGCATAATATTGAGGTTAAGGTAGATGATGAGGATGCTGCTCTAATTCTGTTTGTTTCTTTTTCGCTGCAGTATGAGAATTTTGTGGATTCATTTATTGCGGGTAAAGATACGTTGTCTCTAGAGGAATTGAAGAATGCTCTTCTTACTAGAGAAGACCGTCACATGGTTGCTAGTTTAGGTACAACAAAAATTTCGGCATCTAGGTTGCCTGCAATAGGAAGCAAAGGTCGTGGAAAGACTGGGAAGCAGAATTCAAAAGAAATTGTCCCACCTCCTAAAGGCTTGAAGCCCTATAATCCTAGGGTAAATGACATTTGCGCTTACTGCAAGAAGAATGGACATTGGAAGCGCGACTGTCCTCATAGTAGTTGGAATCAGAATGATAAAAAGGAAGATTCAGCAATTGTAGCAAAATGTAATGGCAGTTCAAAAGAAGATTTGGCCCTAACTATAAATGAACACACATATTTCAAAGATGCGTGGGTTCTTGATTCAGGGGCGTCGTATCATATGTGTCCAAATAGGGAGTGACTTTCGACGTATGAGCAGATTGATGGAGGTAATGTGTCTATGGCAAACAGTTCAATCTGCAAAGTAGTTGAAATCAACTCAATCAGAATACGAACACATGAATGTAGTGTTCTATGCTTTGAATGATGTTAGGCATGTTCCACTAATAACGAAGAGTTTGATATCTCTAAGTATATTGGACAACAAAGGTTTCAATTTCAAAGGTGAAGGTCGAGTGATGTATGTCTGCAAAGATTTAAAGGTAATTCTGAAAGGTATAAAGTGTGTATTTTCTGGCAGGTTCAACGTTGACTAATTTAGTTGTTATGACATCGTCTGTAGTTCAGAAATAAGACATGACTAAGTTATGGCATATGAGACTTGATCATATGAGTAAATAAGGGGATGAGAGAGTTGTTGGGAATACAAATAAAGTAGTGTTCTAATCCCACATTAGTTAAATAAGAAGTAGATCATGAGTTTATAAGGGAAGACAAACATCTCCATTGGTATGAGGCCTTTTGAGAGATGCCCAAGAACAAAGCCACGAGGGCTTATGCCCAAAGTGGACAATATCATACTGTTATGAAAAATGACAACCAAGAATCAATTGAAGATAAAGAAAATGTAAAAGATGAAGAAGAAACACACAGAATTTATGTGGTTCACTAACGTTGTGTTAGCTAGTCCACGGGCAGAGATGGAGAACAATTGTATTGAGAGAGACGAATTACAGAATGAATGTCATAAACGGCTAGAGTTTAATTTGATTTTATGTATGCACTCTCATTAAACCCTATTACAGAATGCGTAAGCATTAAATAGAATGCAGATGCGTAAACGCATGCTACCAATTGCAGGGCATTAATGCGTTCAAGGCATAACTCAACACATACCAATGTGGAGATCTAGGTTAGTTTGTCGTCCCTTATCACGTGGTATCAGAGTTGTGCTCCTATCCTAGCCATATCAAAAGAACCTCGAGTATGAAACAAAGATTTTCGAGCCTCAATATAAGGTATGATATAGTCATAGAGAAAATCCATGGTTGAGATGTCTTATGTGTGCTCTGGTGTGAGTGCTTTTGTATGGGCTCATGATTGAGAATATGTATACTTCAGTGTGGGAGTGCTTCTAAAACAAGTGCTCGAGTAAGGAGTACTTCTGAAATAGTTGCCTCAGTGAGGGGTAGCTGTTCAAACATAAATCGAGTGGGTCTGTGGTTGGGTTTTACGGTTTGCTCAAGTGTAATTCGGAAGGATTCGTGGTTTGAGTAAAGGCGTGCTCAAGTGTAATTCAAAAAATGGCTATCAGGGAGGCTTGCATGCGGTACTTTGTTCGAGGAGAGGATTGTTGGGAATATAAATAAAGTGTTGTAGAATCCCACATTGGTTAAATAAGGGGTAGATCTTGAGTTTATAAGGGAAGACAAACATCTTTATTAGTATGAGGGCTTATGCCCAAAGTGGACAATATCATACCAATGTGGAGATTCAGGTTAGTTTGTCGTCCATTATCAAGAATTGAATTGCAGCACCAAGGTGGAGAAATAGATCAACATGCTATAACTGATGAGTCAGATATGCCAGGTACTGCTACAGAAACTGTCATAAAAACTATTACCACTAGCAATCTTCTAGCATGGAATTCAGACAACCAAGTAGAGCCCTTGATAGAGCTAGAAGAATTGATGTTCAACCTCCAAATAGATATGTTTTTTAGGATATGGTTGCTTATGCACTATAGGTTGCTGAAGAGGTGGATGCTTTTGAACCGTCTACCTATAAAGAAGTTGTTTCATGTAGTGAGTCAGAGAAGTGGCTTATTGCAATGGGTGATGAAATAGAGTCTCTGGATAAGAATCAGACGTGGGAGTTAATCAAACGACCAAAGGAAAGGAAGATTGTGCCTTGCAAGTGAGTCTATAAAAAGAATGAAGGAATCTCGTCTACAAAGGGGATAAAGTATAAAACTCGTGTAGTTTCAAGAGGGTTCACACAAAGAGAGGGTGTTGACTACAATGAGATATTCTCACCAGTAGTAGACACACATCTATCAGGGTGCTACTAGCTATGGTGGCACACCAAAATTTAGAAATTGACCAACTCGATGTGAAGATAACTTTTCTGCATGGAGAGTTGGATGAAGATATTTATATGATTCAACCAGTTGGGTTCTAGTGTCTTGAAAAAGAGGACTATGTATGCAAGTTGAAGAAGTCCTTGTATGGACTAAAGCAGTCTCCATGACAAGGGTATAAGAGGTTTGACAACTATATGGTTGAGTTAGGCTACAACAAAAGTCTGTATGATTGTTGTGTGTATCATGACAAATGTGAAGATGGTTCAATGATTTATCTGGTTCTGTATGTGGATGATATGCTCATAGCTGCAAAGTTGAAGTCTGATATTCAGAGGTTGAAAGATTTGCTCAGTGCTAATTTGAGATGAAAAATTTGGGTGCTGCTCAGAAAATCATGAGTATGAAGGGAAAGAGAAAAGAAGAAGCTTTTCTTATAAAAAAAAATGCTACATTCAAAAGGTTTTGTCAAGGTTTGGCATGTCGTCAGCAAAGCCTATAGATACCCCTAGTATTGCAAATATTCCTTTATCCTTAGAATTCGCATCCCAATCTGAAGTTGTAAAGGAATACATGTCCCGTGTTCCTTATGCTAGTGTAGTTGGAAACTTGATGTATGATATGGTTTGCACTGGACCTGACCTCACTCATGTTGTTAGTGTTGTTAGTAGGCATATGGGCCAACTTGTAAAGGAACACTAACAGGCTGTAAAGAGGATTTTTCGTTATCTCAGAGGTACATTTGATGTTGGTCTTGTTTATGGGTATGAGACATCGTTTTTAGTGACTAGTTATTCTGATTAAGATTATGCTGGGGATGTTGACAGTAGAAGATCAATGACTGGTTATGTTTTCACCCTAGGTAGTTCTGTTGTGAGTTGGAAGGCTACTTTGCAACCTATAGTAACTTTGTCTACAACTGAAGCAGAGTATATGGCATTGAAAGAAGCTGCTAAAGAGGGAATATGGTTGAAAAGGTTGGTTAGTGATTTGGGTCTACATCATGATCAAGTAGTAGTGTATTATGATAGGTTAAGTGCAATATATTTTGCCAAGGATCAAGTCCATCATGAAAGAACTAAGCACATAGATGTAAGGTACCCTTTTCTGAGGAATGAAAAGAGGGTAAAGGTTTTGAAAGTGGGCACTGCTGATAATACTGTTGATATGTTCACCAAGGCAGTGCCACATGGCAAGTTCCAATATTGTTTGGACTTGCTCAACGTTTACAGTTGTTGAGGTCCCTAAGGGAACCATCTGAGGCAGAGAGAGAGAAGCATCTGCTATACGTCTGGTATACATCTGGTTAATTTGAAGGAGAGTTCAAGTCATGATGGAGATTTATTGAGATATGCCTTGAACCCTAAACCTAATTGAAATAGAATTTGAGCTTTATGTATTTGGACCTATTAGTAATAGGATTTAAGAGAGTGTTCTATATATACTCTCTTAAACCCATAGTGTCAGTAGATCAAACATTTGTATTCTTATCTTTTAAAGTAATAAAACCGTTCTATCCTCTACTCGTAGATGTAGCTAACACAACGATAGTGAACCACGTAATTCTGATGTTCTTCTTTTACATTTTTTTATTATTTTCGATTGATTGTTGATTGTTATTTTTATAACATATATAAATAAGCTATAAATTCATTTCTCTTTTTAGAATATTACATAATAGTCCATTTGTAGAGAATTTCAAACTTAACGATGCTTAAGAGTGAATTTCACTATAAGATATATATGCTTATAAAAAATAAAAATGAACTACGACCCATTAGGAGACAATAGTTATAGTGCTGTCAAATCATTTGACCTATGTCTTTAATTTTAATTCAACATTTGAGAGATACGAATCCATACACTTTTAATTACTAAGTTATTAATCAGGTTAATAGAACAACTATTTTTATTGGCACTTAGAGCCATTGATAACTCATAAATTAATATTTGATATACATTATCATTGTAAAGGATTTTCCGACATGGAGCTGGTAACTCTATCAGCAGCTTTCTTGACCTAAAAAATAATGTAAACAAAAAATAATCTCACCCACATGAGAACAAGCCCAAATTAATAATTAGCTAAAATTCGGAAAAAATAACCACTAAAATGGCAATAATTCCACTATTTACTGCAGATTGATTAGTTGAAATTAGAATATTAACCTTAAATTTAACTCTCTCAATTTAATCTAAAAAAAATTAAAAGAAAAACACAAGTAAAAGTATTGATGAAGATAAGAAACTCACTTCTTTGTCCCAATTGGTGCGTAGAATCAAAATTCCAAGTAATAAAGCTTGTAAAAACACTGCCACCATGATTCCCATCCATAGCCCCTACACAAAAAAAAAAAAAAACAATCAAATGGTTCAATATGAATTCAAACATTTAAAGAAGAAAAAAAAAGATGAAAATGAAAATCACCTTTCCTCCAATGCCTTGAAAGAAGGCTAAAAATATGGCAGAAGGAATCCCCCCAAGGTAATAAGCTCCCAAGTTAATAAAAGCTCCAATCTTTTGCCTTCCACATCCTCTTGTGATTCCTATCAACAATGTTTTTCAACTCTTTATAAGATAGCCATTACCACTTTGTTTATTCACTTTCCAAACAACATCATCCACTAAAACTTTGTTTTACAAAATTGAATACTCAAAAGACAAAACTAAAACAAGAAGAAAAGAGAGAAGGATTTAGAGAATTTTGGAAATAAGAGGTAGTGGTTGGGGGGTTTTGATTTAGGAGGTTTTGTTTGGATTGGTGGATAATAAACAGTTGTGGAAAAAACTCTGGTTTGGATTAAATGATTATAAGTAGTTGTGGTAAAAAAAACATTTGTTTAGATGAAAGGATTATGGATGGTGGAAACAAAAGGGATATTGTACTTAGAGTGTTAATAAAATTTATTAAAGAAGAGACCTAGTAGTTAAGAGGATCTTGAAAAGCTAAGAGGTGATGAGTTTAATTCATGGTAGACACCTAGCTAGAAATTAATTTCATAAAAAAAAAAAATTTGACATTCAAATGTTATAGGTCGTATGTCCTATGACATTAGTCGTAGTGTGTGCGAGCTGGTCCGTCAAAAAAGAATTTACTAAAGGTACGTTTGGGGGAATAGTAATGGTAATGATTAAGGGGGGAATGAGAATTAGGAGGAGAATGATTATTTGTGTTTGTGGCGAAGAGAATAATGATTATGAAAAAAATAAATAAGGAATATGATGAAAGTAAAAAATAGCAATGTGATGTATAAAAAGTTGTTGGAGGAGAATGGAAAGTAATTAGGAAGAGAATGAAAAATGTGATTTTTGGAAAACCCGATTATAGAGGGAATCATCTCTATTCCCAGTCTCTCCCCTTATTTCTGGTGGCACAAACACATCCGCTATTCCATTAAATTGTGGGATGGATCAACCTCAAACAAAGTCTCTATTTATATGTGTTAGTTGTAAAGTTAGGTTTTAGATGGTTTTGATAAGAGTGATGGAAAAGGAACCTGAAAAAACTGATTGAATTCCATCAAAGAAATGCACAATCGCAAGCAAAATCAACATTTGAGCCACATATTCAACCACGGCCTCATCAGTGCTGTAACAGTAGCCCCATATTCTTCTGCAGCTGACCAGAACCATGGCCGCCACTGCGCCCTCTGCAGCCACCGTTCCCAACGCCACACATCCCGACAACATTGCCGCCCTTGCCCTCCTTGCCCCAAGCTCATTAGAAACCCTTGTGCTGCCCATGCATCACAATTAAAACCAAACTTCTTCATCTATACACTACTTTATAAATACAAAGCAATTTAGGTCAGGTTTGTTGGAAGCGTGTTAGAAACACTCACAAAAACAAATAACCAAACAAGGAAATAATTCACTTTGTATTGAAAAACTTTTCTTGAAAAGTTACAAACTTGATTCACACTTTTTCTCACAAACTTTTCTTTTATTGATGTTTGATGCTTTATGCTCGATACTTCAACTCATACAAAACATCCTATTTATAGGATCTCTCTAACTTACATCGAAAGCTAACTTAATGTGATTGATAACTTATTTAAGTTTATTTCATACATAACTCTCTCAAATTAAAATATAAAACTTACTTAATAAATTCTAACTCTTCAATTTTACATAACGTAATTGTAAAACATGTTTAATTTTCAACAAGGTTAAGGCATAACTTATACTTTTATGCTTATATGTGTGGTTAATTTAGATCATATTTTGTTGTTCTTTAACCAAAAAATTACAAAAAAAAAAAAAAATTAAAATAAAATAAAATGTAACTCAAATTAGATCACATAAGTAAGTAGAGATGTTCAAATAATCCGACAATTTGAATAACTTGAACCAATTTCCTAACCTAATTTGACAGGTTGGATTGGATTATAAATTTATTTAAGTTAAATTCGCTTGGGTTCAAATAAATGAAATTTTTATGGGTTGAGTTGGTTGTTAGGTTACCTAAAATTAATTTGGGTTAATTCGAATTTATTATTAATATTAAAAGATATTTTTTTACTTATAAATTAATTATATTTGTGTATACTTATTTTATTTATTATTATTTTTTACTTTTTACTCTCCAAAATGCTATAAAATATTATTTAAGTCTTTAGACAGAATGTACATATCATAATGTACAATGAAGTTGAATTGTTAAATGAAGTTATTAGATTGATTTTATAAAAATTGAAAATAAATAACAAATAGATTATCATTGTTTATGTTTGAAAGGTAGGTAATTACGTCGGTGTTTGGACTACTATTTGAGTGTCAACGAATTTCGATATATTATTACTTATAATTACAACTTAAACTAAGTCTAAGCTACAGAGAGTAAATGTGGTAAAAAAAAAAAAAAAACTACACAGATTAAATTGATTCTTAAAAATAGTTTTTAAGATTTGGTTGAGTCCCACTTGTTATCCAAAATCTTCTTTTGCTCCCCAAAATTTACCATTTCTCCGTATTGTTTTTCATACTCATAAACTCTGGTACAATCGAATAATAGAACACTAATTCATTATCATATATACAGAGTATTATAGTAACACTAGTGAGTCATGATTTGTTTTTTTTTTATATTCATAATTGTCTGGGTTAGCTTGGGCGCAACTCGACTATTATCACGAGACATACCGCCTGATCCTACAACATGTGGATGTCGAGGTGTTATTAGGTGAATTACACATCATTAACCCATTTGGTGAGTTAATTGTTTTGAGTTATCTTCTTCTTTGAGAGAGATTTAGAAACCTTAGCCACCTTATGAGTCCTTGTACAAATTTATGGCAATGACATTATGAGTGAACTCGATCAATCTTGATCGATTCATATTTTGAACAGTGGAGTAGACTAATCCAAACCACTTTACATCCGGTGCGCTATCACTTTTTCATATCCTTCTTTTCTTTTGTTTATGATTCATCTTTATTTGGTTTGATTTGGATTAGATCTAGAATTGTTCTTGGATTATGATACATAGATCTGGAATTTTGCACTACACAAGAAAACTCGTAAGAAATTAATTTTTAAGTAGGTGACCATCATGAATTGAATTCATCACCTTAAGCACCCACCAAACAAAAACTAAATTTGAATGAGTTAATGACACTTTAGTTATTTTGTTTGGTAGTAATTTATTCAATTGCTGAGTACCCTAAAATTTTGAAATAGAAACAAATGCTTTCTAACTGTAACTAACCTCACCGCACCGCTGATTCCAAGAGGTATCATGTATATCATTGAGGATGTGTTGAGGCTGAAAAAGATTTATTAGTCTCCATTATAATTAATGGACATCCTTAATTAGATTTAACATTAAAATAGTGAGTAATTTCCCACCTGATTGAAAGAACTGAAGTTTCAAGCTTTGGATTGGGAAGAAGCCCTGATAACAAAACCACCATCTCAAATGACCATACCTCCAAGCTGTTACACAAAAATTAAAATAAAAATATAAGCATTTCTACAACAAACCCTTTTTGTTATTATTAAATTTCTCTTTTAAATTGAGTGTAACAAAAAAAGAAATAGTTTTACAATTTTGTTTTAATTTTGGAATTTAACTTAGAATTCAAAAGTTTTGTTTTGTTTTTTATATATATATAAACATATGTTAAGTCGTAATAATAAAATTGTCAACACTGAGGGGCATGAAACACCCAATGACCAAAAAGTCATAATTCGAATAAAATTAGAAGAAAAAAATAATATAAATAAATAAGTAAACTAAAAAACTTTTGAAACCTGAGCATGACGGCAGAAGGAATGGAGAGTTTAACGAAGTTCAAAATCCCATGAAATGCCTCACTAGAGAAACCAGTCCACGTCTTCCGGCACGACGGCGACACCCTAACATACACCACCAACGCTGCCGCATTGATCCAGTAAGACACAGCATTGGCCAAGGCCGCCCCTTTGTTCCCCAACCCCGACCGAAAAACCATAGCCCAACACACAATGCAGTGGAGCACCGCAGTAACTGCAGCCGTGACGGCCATGGGAAGAACATTGTTCTGGGTCTGCAAGAACCGAACATGGCACTGAAGAATGGCGTAGGCAAAAATGCTGGGGAGCATGAAACGGGCATACCGACCGGCCTCGGCGGAGATCTCGGGATCTTGGCCGAGCAGCTGGAGAATGTCGCCGGCGTTGAACCACACCACCGCGAGCGGAAGGCTGGCGAGAAGAAGAACCAGCATGGCTCTTTGCATGTGGATTCCTAGCATGTGGTATTGTTTTGCACCGTAGGATTGTCCACAGAACGTCTCCAATGCACTGCCCATTCCATTCTGTTCAATTTAACAAATTAAAATATTATATTCTCTACGAAAGAAAATATTCAACATAAAGATGTTGAAATATTAGTAGTAAAAATGTTCAATTTTTAAATATAGGAACCAAATTGAAACTATATCTTAAATTTAAAATTAAAAATATATATTTTCCCCTAATTTTTTCTATTTGATTGGTTCTGATAATTTTTTTTGTTCGTTCAACCAAATTGATTTAAACTAAAAATAATATTATATAAATGTAAGATTAACTAACTGGATTAATTTTTAATATATAGGAAGAGAGCATACATTACTTATAATCAGTAGTTTAGATGTTCAAATCTAATATCATGCAAATATATATATAAATAATAATAATAATAATAATAATAATAATAAAATCTATATAGATTTATTAATTATAACTTTAAAAAAAAAAGAGAGAATAAAAAAATCTGTTAACGGAACCCAATTCAATTCTACCAAAAGTTTGCTAGGTGAATATTGTGAAAATAGATATGGTTAAAATAGTCCACATGGACATAAACGGATTTGGCTACTCAGAAATATCACAAAAAGAAAAAAATTTGTTGTTGTTTTTGTTTTTGTTTTTAAAGAAAAGTTTTTGTTGGTAGCTTGAAGATAATGTGGACAATGTTGCCACAAAGGAAAAACGATTGAACAACTATCAACTTTTTCATTTCAAAATAAAAATATAAATAAACAATCAATTTTTTAATTATTATTTTATTGGAAAAAAAGAAAAAAAAACTTTTTAAGAAATCATTGGAAGTGATTTTTGATTTTTTTTACATCCAATGGCTATTTTCTAGTCCTAAGTTTGAAATGTAGTGTCAATTTTGTTCCAATATTTTAAAATCAAATACTTTATCACTCACATTTTAATAATACTTAATTTTAGTCTTGGTGTGTTTTTTGAATTTACATTTATATTCAATTCATTTTATAAATTTATTTTAAATAAATATAAAAACAATTACTTCATCAATATATTAAAATCTAATATTAATCAAATTACTATGGTAATTAATATTACTTTGTGTAATTAATAACTTTTTTTTAATTTTTTTATTTCATGAACTGGAATTGAGAATTATTAAAATGTTAGATACTAAAAGTGAGTATTATTAAAATTTTAATGACTAAAATTGAACATTATTAAAAGAAATAAAAAAAATTAAAACTATGCATTTTTGCAAAGTCATAAATAAAAGTGTTTGATTTTAAAATGTATGGACTAAAATAAAAATTATACTCCAAATCTAAAGACCAAAAAGAATAATTTTCAATTTTTAGTTCTTGGAGAGTTGGACTTCAACCTACAATTACTTAAAATTCAATCACCGTCCCCAGAAAAATTCCCTTTTTTTTTTCTCGGGAATCGGGGTGGGGATCGGCTTCCCAGCGAAGATTTTTTTTCAATTTATTTATTTTTTCTTTTTCATTTTTTAATATATTTTTTGGATAAAAAATTTAAAAAATTAGATTTTCTTAAAAAAATATTGTTAATTATCAAAGAAAATATCATCAACAAACATATATTTATTTGAAAATTAAATGAGTAGAATTAAGAAAAATATTAAAAAAAAAGAAAAAAGATAAATGGGACGGGGATCGGGGAATCGGGGACGGGCACTACAATCCCCATCCCCGGCCCCGTTTAGCCAATGGAAATTTTTTCTCCCCGTCCCCGACCCCGTTCCCCTCCGAGAAAATGGTCATCCTTAGTCGACTATTGTTGATATAATGACTTCTTCAACTAATTTGTTCACCATCTCACTTTGCTGCTATATACAAAATGGAGCAATACTAACTTAACGGTGGGTAAGTATTGCTCATATACTTACCCACCCTACTTTTCTTCATTTTTCTCTCTATTTTAATATTTCTCTCTCCATCAATTAAAACCATTTTTTTTTAAAGTAAAAATATGTGGTTCTAAAGTAAGTAAATATTTCCAAAATACTTACTAAGTATTACTCTACAAAATGTGAGGGGCATAGAGTTTGATTTTTATTTATTTTTTTTAAATTGCTCAACTTTGTTTCGTGGATTAATAACATAGATAAATGAAAAGATATTTTTGCTTGGTTGAGTTTTTTCATATTAGAGAATATGAGATTCCACCTCAAAACCAATTGGCTACAAGGGGAGTAACCCATATCCAATTTCATTCTAACATGCCTCCTCAAGATAATGTTTCTTTTGGTCACCAATCTTGAATGAGATCTCAATTTCATTTTTATTAGATCGATACCCGTTTGGACTTTATGAGCTATGATGCTATAATAGAGAATATGAGGTTCCACCTCCAAATCAATTGGTTATGAGGGAAGTAACTCATATCCAATTTCAACCAAACATTTCAAACATCTATTTGGTTTGGCTAATTTTTCTTTTTATTTTGAAAATAGTTATATATATATATATATATATAGATTACTTTGAAAGTAAGTTTTTTGGATTAATGATAGTTAAATAATTAATTAACTACTCGCTTGGAAATTGTTAATACTTATAATTGAAATAATTTTTTTTTTCGAGAATTTTTATGATTGAAATAATTAACTACTTATTTACATACTTGTATTATTAATAGTTGGATAACAAATTTGATGTGAAGTTCTATGATGAGTTTATATGAAATTTAATGAAGAGTTTAATGAAAAGCTGAGGGTGATTGTCGTTAATACAAACAAGTAGAACTAGAAGACAACCACTCTTCTTCAAAAAAAAACAAACACAACTTTATGCTCTTTTTTTTTTATTTATTATTATTATTATTATTATTATTATTATTATTATTATTATTTTGAGATAAGAAGCCATTCATATTTAAAAAGGTTTTCATGTGGTTAAAGTTAAAGAAAAAATTCTAAAAATATAGTTGAATTTTCCTGGAACCACGGTATGCATTGAAGTTGGTTTTATAAAAAATAAAATAATAATAAAACTTGAAGTTTGCTGCAAACACGGTGGTTCAAAAAAAGTATGCTATTCATAGATATTTTTTAATGAAAAGATTTTTAAAATCTAGAATCAGAATCAAGAAGAATCAAAGGTGATATATTATTTAACTTCATTTTAAATTTTTATGCAAAAAAAAAAACTTCATTTTAAATTTGCAATCAGTGAAATCTGAATAACTGCAGCAGTTTAATCGGCATTTATGTTGTATCTAGGATCTCATTTCAACCTCTGATCAAACTAAAAAAGATCTGAAATAATTTTGAGTTGGTATTTAATAAATAATGAATTAATGTATACGATAATAATTTAAAAATAATACCACTGGGTGTACATATTTCTAAAATCACTGTTTTTGAAAGAAAAAAAAAAAAAAAACAGAGTATATTTAAACATATCTTAAAAGCCAACAAAATAGTAGTTCAGTAGTAGTGTATAATCAACTACCAAAAAATTGTTAACAAGAACAGTAGTTAAGCCGATAGATTACGGGATCGAATCCCCATGTAATCTAAAAAAAAAAATTACAGATCAAATCTTAACAAAAGAATAAAAGAAAAAAAAAAAAAAAATTTAAGAAAGAGAGTTGTGGGATAAGAAGTGGTACCAGGAGACTGAAACCAGTGACAGAAGCAAAGGAAGTAGCCATGGAAGCGCCGGCGAGAGGGAGCTGCCCGAGGTGACCGACGAACATGACCGAAATCACTTGCAAACAGTTAATCAACAGATTCACTGTTACCAACGGCCCCGCCAATCGGAGCTGGCTTTTGGCCTCCGCCACAACCTCTTCCTTCTTCAAACCTCCATCGTCTCGTCGCGGCGTCGAGATCGGAATCAATGGGGATTTGAGACCTTCTTCTTCCATGCCCAAGTATGTCTTTTTCCATGTCTCTCTTTCCCTCTCGTAATTAATACTTCCAACTCAAGAAAGGCCGAAACCCGTATTTTATTTATTTATTATTATTTTTAGAGATATTTATCAGCCAGACCAATGTCTAAAAATAATTATACATATGTTTATTAATGATTATTATCAAATGTATTTTTATAATATTTATATTAATAAGTATTTATAAAATAATGTTCAAATACATTAACAATTATACAAAAATGGTCGGTAATTTAATAATTTCATTAGATGATAATTTAGTTCAACATGATGACCGATTTTAGCTACCATTTATTTTGGAGCAGTATTATCCTGGATTTGGATTTGTAATTAATTTATATTATTAGTATTATTAATAGTTTCCAGTCAAATTGATTTTGCTGTCTTGACTCTTGGGAACTAAAACGAAATTTCAATAACCAATCGGCACCAAATCACTACAGACCGCATGCGGAGATGCCCCACCCAATGCCCTATCATTTTCCGCAACAGAACTCGCCAAAATTTAACATCTACATAGCAATATAGCCAATAAATCAGCCAAGAAAAAAAAATAGACATTTTCAAAAAGAAGAAATCAAATCATTAATATCAATAACAACATTGATTTTCTGAAAACTTTTACATTTACATATATATATATTTGAAAAACTTTTACAAATAACTTAATAACCTCTTAGCATCTAATTCGACTACTAAGATTGAAGGAGAGGGTAAGAGTTTAATTTATCATTGAACATTTCTTTGAGCATTTCAGTACTTATTTCGATTTGAGTTTAATTTTTCATACCTTTAATTTGAGGGCTGTCGTTCTTAGCAAGAATGTTCTTGGGTAAGTTTATGGGTTTGAGGCCTTTGGTGTGGCAGTGGGTCTGGGTGAGAGAAGAAGAAGCAAAGAGACAAAAATGCTCAAAGAAAAATAATTAAAACAATTATACGATTACCCATTAAACACATGTGAAAATCTTTCAATTTTGAGTTAAAGAAGTTAATTGCGATACTTATCAAACTTTAGAAAGACAATTGATCAAATTCAAAATTTAAAAACTTAATTGTTACAAACACCATAGTCCATGAGTGGTTTGTCAAAGTTTTCCTTAAATATATATATGAAATACTTTTCTTGTTCTCAATTAATTTTGAGATTGAGCATCATTAGTCATCAATAGTTCATTGAACATATATAGAAAAAAGGGTGAAGGGCACAAGAACCTTATAAAATAGGTGTGTTATTCCTTTCTTTGGTTTTGAGATAGATCATACAATAATCTAATATGATATCGTCTTTTCATTGTCAAATAATTTTGGAATAAATCCTCATGTTTATCTAATATGGGACATGAGTTCGTTAAACTGATCAAATGGATATTTGCTCCAATCACTTTAAAAAGGTGAGGAGGTTTCAGACTCGCTACGAGCTCCAACATCTTAAACCTCTTCCTCATCTCAAATATTCCATAGCTTTTACGAATAAGCTCTATTTTGGAATTATTTTTTGGGTTTTTTTTTTTTTTTAAGGAATTGACAAATTGGAAAAGTATTTACAAGATTAAGCAAAAAAAAAAAAAAATAGTAATCATAGTCAAACACATCTTATAATTAATAGTCATTATACTGTATTAATACATAATACTATATAAATACACAATAATGTACTAATAACATATAATATTATATTAATAATACATAATACTCTATTAATGATACAAAATATTGTATTAATATCATAAATTATATTGTATAATGAGTATTAATCATACAGTATTTTTACTATGGATACACATTTTCAAATTTGCCATCTACGATTATTTTGTAAAATTGTACTATCCAACACAATTTCCCTTATTTTTAATTAATTGATTTTCCCATATAAGTTTATTGGTCCATATTCCCACTACCCCATTTTGTAACCACTCATTTATTTTGTTTGGTTGAATGTTATATCTTACTAGTAGATACAATCAACAGAAAAACTATATATATAGATAACTTACCGTGAGAATTACAAAGACCAAAACTCTCCGTGTTTTCTTATTCAATTTTTGGTCTCTTATATCCACTTTTACATTAAGAAAATCACATCATTTAAGTTAGAAAGAGTAAAGATGTAGAAAAACCAAGAACTTTGTTGTCGCTAGTGTTCGTATTGCAGTTTGAGGTGATAATTAACTTTCATCTTAGTTACCAAAATTCAATGACTGGAGGTACGCTCTATTTAATTTTATACTTCCATTGCAGGTGATTAATTGTAATCATATTTAGACATTGTTTTAGAATGTCTAACACTCCTCTACAAATGAAGCTCTGAACCTACCAACATTGGTAGACAAGAATTGTCTCAAACCATTCTAACCAAAACCTTTTGTTCTCAAACCAAGTGATCAAGATGCATCAACATTTACTTTCCAGCAATTAGTAGGGTGAGACATCTATCTAAACTACTAACTAGAACTAGTCATTCGAATTGATAAATTTTATTTGTTATCCAAGCTTAATATAAGTAAAGTTAATTATATTTTAATTATTAAATTTCATTCATAATTTACATTTTCGTAATCAAAAGTGAATCAAACATACCTAAAGATCTTCAAATTTCATTGATCATGGTATAGCTTCCCAAGGCCAAAAAAAAAAAGTTCGTGTTTCAAATGTATCGTGGTTCACAACGGTTAGTTATGTCAGGATTTTGTGTTGCTAATTTTACTTCGGTGTACAAAAAAAAATTGACAAATGAGTATTGAAGACTATCCAATCTACGGGTGATATTGGTTTGGTTTTCCTCGATTTTAGGTCAAACCAAAAACCTAATCTATCTAATCAATTTGATAAAAAGTAAAACTTAACCAATGTTCAATAAAAGACTAAATTGAGAATCAAACCGATTCAATCGATTTGATAAAAGAGGAATCATACTAATGTCTAATAAAAAAAATTCATTAGCTCAAATTTTCATTGATTTGGTTCTCTGTGATTTTGTTCTTTTTGCTATTTTACTTCAAACCCCTATTTGAATCTTTTTTCCTATAAAAAATTAAAATCAATATTTTAATTTAACAAAACTAATTAGCCATTACTATAAAAATAGGCAATAAGAAGCAAAAATAACATATAAAAATGAAAAATAGAAGTAACTAGAATATTAAAAATGAGTTATTTTGAAAAGTTATAAATGAATGATAGAGATGAGTGTTAAAAAATGAGGAGTTATTTTAAATAGTTATAAATGAATGATTAAAAATGAAGAGTTATTTTTAATAATAAAAGTGAAGAATTGTTTTGAATAATTACACAAACTCGTTTGAATGTTTTTTTTATGAGTAGTTAATAAATTAAAGTGAATAGTCTTTGTTATACCAAGCTTCTCGTTGGTGAATAACAGTTGTTTATGTTTGGAGTAGAAAGAATGGTTAGAAAGTGACAATTGTCTAAGAAATGAGACTGTTTCTCTCTCTATCTTCTAGAGAGAGACGCACTCTCAATGAGGTTGGAGGAGATCTTCCCAGAGATCGATCGACGAGCGTTTGTGGGTACATCATTGTGCGCTTTTGGGCTCTTGTTAGCTCTCGTCCGAGAGCCAAGAAAGGGCGGTCGTGGTGCTCGAATTCAAGCAGTAGGAACGGAGCCCAAGTGACCACTATGATGGAGACAAGACATGTAGCAAGAGAGGAGCTCGAGGAAGCGCCACATGGCACGCATGCACAGACAGCTGGCGGGTTCACGTAAGTCACCCATTCTGGTTTCCAAAACCGAACCCATTCATCTGGATTGGTTTGGTATATAACCCAAAATTATGGTTCATTTGAATCGGGATGTTGTCTGGTCCGGTTCCTGAGGATTTTTACCACATCAACTCTTTTCTTCTTTTTGTTTTGTGCAGTCGGTTCAAGGTCTAGTATTTGTGGGTTAATGTCTTATACATGATCGATGTTGCCTTTTTTCTTGGAACATTAGTTTGCTTTTAATTCTTAGATTTAGAGGTAGGTTAGTTTTGTTGGTGCGTTCCTTAATGGAACTTATTGATAAAGGGATTCGAAGTCAGTCACCGGTTTGGTCGTATTGGGCCAAGGATTGGTCCTTTTTGGGTCAATTTCTCTCTCTTTTTTTTTTTACTTTGGTGAGATCTTGTTCATCAATAGACTATATACTCCTCGGGTTATCCCTCAAAGTTCTTTGAAAATCAACCATGGTTGTGTTGATGAAGGTTATTTAGTCTTTTTTGTTGAATTGTTTTTCCATGCTGCTTAAGGCGATGGATCGAGCAGACTTTTCGTTGATGAATATGGTCTTTATATTTAGGTGTCATTGTTGTGAGCGCCCACACCTTCCAACCTGTGGTGTGAGGCTAGTGTTTGTTATGTGGTTATTCCCATACTTAGTTGGTAGTTCCTTAGGCCTTGTTTGGTTTGTCGTTTCTATTATGAGGGTTTGGATTCCGAATCCTTGTTTGGTAAATTATAAAAAGTGTGGATTTCATTTCGGGGTTTTAACAATGTGAATCCGGAGGTTGAGTAGTGGTTTTGTATTTCGATAGGTCCCACAAATTTGAAAATTGTTTTTTTTATTCTCTTAGATTTATCTTATTTCTATTTTTTTTAGTTTGTTTTTTTCTCTCGTAGAAAATAGAGTCCAAATTTCGTCCAAATCTTAAAAGACTTTCACAAATGTAAATAATCAAATACATCTAGTTCCAAAATTAAAAAAATTATAAAATTCTTAACTCTTGCTTCTTTAAAATTAAGTTTCTACCACAAAATATTCCCAAGAAGTGCAACCTTATCCACTAAAATTTTCCTTAAAAAATTATCATTCAGCTAATTTCTTTCAAACCCATTTCCTCATTTATTTTTATTCATTCTATAACCTCTCTCTTTATTTTGTTTTGTTTTGAAGTGGTTTCAATTTTTCTTTTTTGAAAAATCTATCTAAAATTAATTGATTTTTTCTTCTTTTTGTGTTTCTCTTTATTTTTTTTTATACCGTTGGAAAAAATAAACTTGTAAACTATTTCATTTTTATGTTGTTTCTATTATATGATTTAATATTGAGAATTTACCATCAACAGCACATTCTACTTCTTTTATTATATTTACAACACAATTTTTAAAATAATTCATTTATAGCATATTAATTTCTATCACTAATTAGTGATAGAACTCAATTTGGAATTCT
>JBBMKA010000020.1:9110147-9120531 GCA_037833695.1 Sechiopsis laciniata | reverse complement strand
ATAGAATTCAACTAGTGATAGAACTCAATTTAAATTTTCTGCTACAAATGAATTAGTTTTGATTTTGTGCTATAAATGGAAATATTTTACCTTTTTTTGTTATACATGCAAAATCCCCTTTAATATTTATATGTTTTCAACTTTTTTTTGTGCATCAAATATTTCTTCCTTCTATTAAGTCATCTTAAGATTATTTTAAAATATAAGATAATTTTTATTTAAATAAAAATAAATAAATTAAGTTTTGATATTTCATTCTGTAATCGATAGATTTTTGGAGAATTTAATTACGGTACTAATTTCGAAAAATTCAGATTTTGAGAAATTTAGATTCCATCCCGCAACCCAAACAATGCCTTAATGTTTTAAGGCTAAATTGTAAAAAATGCCCCCATAATTTAGAGGTATTTTCCATAATTTAGCAATATTTTAATGAAGTTTGGTTAAAAAAAAAGAAGTGAATAGTCTGTTAGAGCTAAAACACAATCTGACAAAAAAAAATATTTGGTATTTATAAATTTCTTAATATGTTTTTTATTCTACGTAAAGCTGACTCAGCGTACTTATCCCATCTGCCACGTCAAACCTATGTTGTGTTTTATGGAAAGCTCTACGGTTACCCAACATTACATCACAGCCGACTAACTACACGACTCACAAGCGTCTTTCTGTACATTCAACAGTAAGCTTATCATTTCCTCGGTGATGACTCATTTTAGTTAAGGCTTCCTAATTATCTACATAATCCTTTTCAAAATAAAAATTATCTACATTATCAAGACGAAAATACCCCTGAAACTTGTTCATTATATCCGAGACTCCACCGAATCCGAAAAAGTTGTTGTTGTTTTTTTCTTTTTTTTTTTTTTTTAATTTTACGATTTTTTTGTTTGAATTGAATGATCTCATACGAATTGTACAAATTTTTTGATTCGATTTTATCTAATAAAGAATCAAATTGTATCCTTCGATTGACCCACTATATAATTTGAGATTTGGAAGCCCACCGATTACATTTATAGTTCGTACTTCACTTCTAATTGTGAGTCCTTTTCTTCGTTTTTCTCATCTGGGTTACTGAATTTTCACTGTTTTTGTATTTTTGTATTTTGTTTTGTAAATCTTTGATGGGTTTTAAATTTTTGTTTCCGATTCTTTGTTTTTGGGCACTGATGATTTTGGGGATTCGATTTTTTTATCTGATCGAGGTTTATGTGGTTAATGTTGCAGAAGTTTGGTGTAAAGATGAAATCGCCGAACGTTTTCGTTGTTTTTCTGTGTTTGCTTGTGTTTTTGGTTGGAGTGGTGAGAAGTTTGTTCATCATATTTGTCTCAATTTTTGATAGGATGTTATTATACTTTTGTGGTTTTTTTGTTTGAATGTGTTTTTGGGATTCTTGCAGATTGCTGATCCTCCCACATGTCCTGCTGATCTGAATAATGAATGCGGTCATTCTGGGGATTGGGAGGGGGAATTTTTCCCTGATATTCCCAAGATTAAGTATGAGGTATATTGTTTTTAACGAATTCTTCTTAGAATGTTAGATGAAATTGGATTGTTCTAGGGTTTCTGCAAGTTTTTCTTTTTTGGATAAGAACTATTTTCCTGAAACCTAGAAGATTTTCAGCCTTTTACTATTTTCACCATGAGTTAACCATCATGGATTGACATGTCAAAAGGATTTCGAGAACCACAAGGTTGGTTCAATCCATGGTGGCTTTAACACTCACGGATATATAAAAAAAACACTATTTTAGCTATGAGTTTGCTATTCAATAGAATGGTGCTTTTAGAAGTCCTCCTAAATATTGTAGTTGTACCAAACTCACCCTATCAAGGGAGTGTTGGGGAGAATGAAACTAAAGCTCTTGGTTCAGATCTACTTTTGGGTTACACCTTTATGGTACTGTTTACTTTATAAAAATTGATGACTAACTAATAGTTCCACCTTTTTTTTTCCCTTTTTGTATGCTCCTAATATAACAGGGTCCTGCTAGCAAAAATTCACTGGCATTTAAATGGTATAATGCTGATGAGGAAATTCTTGGAAAGAAAATGAAGGTGTTGATTCTTTGTTCCTAGTATTCTTTGGGATTCAGATCGTATGTTAATTGTTTATGAAAGGAGATATAATTTTTATTACAGGACTGGATGAGATTCAGTGTTGCATTTTGGCATACATTCCGCGGGACAGGAGGAGACCCATTTGGTGCTGCCACCAAGTACTGGCCATGGGAAGATGGTACCAATTCAGTGACTATGGCAAAGAGGAGGAGTAAGAGACGAATTTACAACCTCGGTCTGCAGCATTTGGTAAATATAGCTGGCCAAGTATATCTGACATTAGTTTATGTTTTGATGTGCAGTGAGAGCTAATTTTGAGTTCATAAAAAAACTTGGAGTTGAGAGGTGGTGCTTCCATGACAGAGATATTGCCCCTGATGCACCAACATTGGAGGTATTACTACTATGTTTCTTGTATTCCCTCAGGTTTGCGACCTTTTGTGCGTTAGGGAGCACTAAGTTTTCAAACTAAGTTTTATTCTGTTTGTATGATTTTCGTAGGAAACTAATGCAAACCTTGATGAAGTGGTGGCACTTGCTAAAGAGCTTCAGGTAATTGTAATTGTGTTATATGTTCGGGTGCCATTTTGATAAATGCATTTAGAAAATGTGTAAGTACTTCTACTTTTCTGCTGAATGTGCTCAAGAGGCGTATTACTCTGCAGAGTATCTCCTGTAAAAGTACAAATAGATCAACATCCAATCAAATGCTTTTGTTGTTATATATTATTAGAATTTGTTTGGAAGTAGAAAGACAGGCATTATTAACCTTGAGTTTGTTACTCAATGGCGTTATTAGCCTCGAGTTTGATGCTCGATGGCGTTATTAGCCTCGAGCTTGATGCTCGATGGCGTTATTAACTCGAGCTTGATGCTCGATGGCGTTATTAACCTCGAGCTTGATGTCCTCACCAAGTTGAAGGCTTGATTATCATCTGTTGCTATGCAGGGAACCAAAATTAAACCTCTGTGGGGTACAGCACAATTGTTCCTGCACCCTCGATATATGCATGGTGCGGCTACGAGGTAATATGCTTTGACCTTTGTTATTCATAGCCCACTATTCCTGATTTCTTTGCTGAGGTTTTTTTTTCCTACAGCTCCGAAGTTGGCGTATATGCATATGCTGCTGCTCAAGTCAAGAAAGCAATGGAGGTGAGAGTGAAGACATGCATTTGAAGTCACAGTGCTTACCTTAGTTTTCATTTTATATACCCTATTCAAAGAATTACCTATGCTAATTTACATTTTGTTCAGGTCACTCATCATTTGGGGGGAGAAAACTACGTATTCTGGGGTGGCCGCGAGGGTTATCAGACTCTCCTTAACACTGACATGGGGAGAGAGCTTGATCATATGGTGAGCTATTACAAATTCTTCAGTTAGTTGGACAAGATATATGGAACTAGTTTTCTTGTTTTGTTATTTAAATGAATTCTCTCTCATTTCAAATCGAGCTATAAAGATTATTTTAATCTGTTTGCAGGCCAGGTTTCTTCAGGCCGCCGTAGCCTACAAGAAGAAGATTGGATTCAATGGTATGTTTGATTTTCAAATATTTCATCAATATGAAAAATTCACAATTGACATTATGAGTTCCTTGTTAAATTATTTTCTTGAACTTTGCAGGAACATTGCTTATTGAGCCCAAGCCCCAAGAGCCTACCAAACATCAGTATGTTTCCTTTCTTTCTCTTTTATTTTCTTAATCTTTTATGTATATGCTTATTCACCCATTTATATGCGTATTGGGCCGAGTCTTGTGAACTTCTATGCTTATGTGCCTTTATTTTATCAGGTATGATTGGGATGCTGCAACATCAGCTAATTTCCTGCGAAAATATGATCTTATTGGTAATTATCTTGTCTTCTCTCATAGCCTCTAATGCCTTTTGATGTTTTAGTATTAGTATTTTATGCTCAATTATCCTTTTCTTTTTCTTCTTAAAATGCCTTTTGATGCTTTAGTTTTACATGCCAATTTCCCTTCATTTTTGGTGTAGACGAATTTAAGCTTAACATTGAATGCAATCATGCCACCCTATCTGGTCACAGGTAGGCAATCCACAAGAAATGATTGATTATGATTATCTATCTTTTAGCTGCAATCATTTTCTGAAACTGCTCTTGTATGTCAATAATATCAGTTGCCACCATGAACTTGAAACTGCAAGGCTCAATGGGCTTCTTGGAAACATCGATGCCAACACCGGCGATCCTCAAATTGGTATAAAACAAACCTCAAACGGCTTGAACTTATTGTGTTTTTATATGATTACATCAGGCAAAAGGCATAGCAGGGTAGACTACTAATTTTAGCTATTTAATGTAACAGGTTGGGATACTGATCAATTTCTGACCGACATTGGAGAAGCTACTATGGTTATGCTCAGTGTTGTGAGAAATGTATGTAATATATCTTGTGTCTGTTAAGCTTTACAGCATGAAAGATTCAATGACTGAAATTTTCATATTCTTTTTCCTTCTGTGGACAGGGAGGGTTGGCACCGGGTGGTTTCAACTTTGATGCAAAATTGTAAGTTGGTTACTGTCTTTTCTGATTTTGATTACTTTCTTTCTATGAAATTTTTTAGTTCATTGTTGCTTTGCTGCTTATCGGCAGGCGAAGAGAGAGTACAGATGTTGAAGATTTGTTTATTGCTCACATTGGTGGAATGGATACCCTTGCTCGTGGACTCCGAAATGTCGCTAAGCTAATCGAGGTAGTATGTTTATTCCTAACCTTCTCTTATCATTCTAACTTCAGCATATTCTATTCGAGTTTTGGGTTTGTGTTTTGTTCTAACCAGTAATGATGTTTAATTGTGATCTCTTGGTAAAGGATGGTTCTTTAGCGGAGCTTGTTCGTAAGAGATACCAGAGTTTCGACACTGAAATTGGCGCACATATAGAGGTAATCTAATTAGCTTCATTTCATTATGCATCTCAACTTTTATTTTTACCCAATGCTTTAACATAATGTTCTGAATTTGTTTCAGGCTGGTAAGGCTGATTTTGAATATCTTGAGAAGAAGGCCATGAAATGGGGAGAGCCCAAGGTTCCTTCTGCCAAGCAGGTAAATACTGATACACTTCATTACTTCAAACTTATTTGATGCTCCGATAAATACACCTCTTTAATGCTTGTAAAAGCATGGAATTTGGCACCATCCGGGCCTGTTTGAACCCGACCGTTCCTGAATGGTGCAGACATAGGATATTCAAATAACCCAACCTGATATTTCCAATTAATTCAACCAAAATTGCACTGAATTGAATATTAACTGATGGGTTGAGTTGATTCATGACATTCTTTCAAAATGAGTTTGGGTTGAACTCGAATTTATTTATGACATTCATCCATTGAATAATTCTTCTTAGAGCCAGACATTGAAAAAACAATTGAATTTCTCAAGCCTTTTGGAGTCTAATGTTTTATGATTCAAAATTTGTCTTTCATTATTTACTTTCAAAGTTTTGACAATTAACTCATAAACCCAACACAAATATTTTATGATCGGGTTTGGTTGGATTTATCATCTAGTCGCGTTTGAACTCAACTCATGAATACTCTAATCCTTTTTATGATCAATCCCAATTCTACATTTTGATAGTTTGTGTGGCTGAACTTAGCTGATGAAAATTATTGGGTAATGTTTCAGGAACTTGCTGAGATGCTTTTCCAGTCAGCACTATGAAGAAACAAGACCTTTTCCTTTATTACTTAGTTTAGAATATAATAATGGCCAATCCCATTCTGGTCATTGCAGAAAGTAGTAGAGAGATATAGGACAGGTATAATTTTAAGTTTAATGGGTCAGCAAATAACATTATCTTTGGTTGTGATTGTGACATTAATTTAGTTTGCAGTAAGAAGTTAAATGTGAATGTTCATTGGGATTTTTAAATATTCTTTATCCTCTGTGCTTCTTGCAAATGGATGGCTGAATTAACTTTGTTGCAATGTACTGTAAGGCCCTGGTTATGATGAAATGGTAGGGGTCATAATCGGTACGGTTTCTTCGTGTGTAGTTTTACACACGAACAAAGTATTATAGAGCTCTCTTCTCTCCATATATTTCATACCATTCATAGATGCCTTAGGATAAGTAGGCAAGATCTATTACGAGACTATTTTGAGACTATTTAGAATTATCATTCTTCGAATGCCGAATACCAAGCAATTGCGAGACGGGCAATCGGGTGGATCTTGATGACATCTTCACGAAGAGATTACCAATAGGCCTTGATGACATCTTCACGAAGAGATTACCAATAGGCCGCCAATCCAGGCCTCTCGATAATCTCATAAGACCCTACATAACAGGGAGCAAGCTTGGTATCGAGTTTTCTTAGGAGAGTACCTTGTCGATAGGGGGGAATTCGAAGATATATCCATTCACCAACTTCATATTCAATGTCTCTATGCTTGTAATCAGGAAGCTTGTGTATATACTGCTGAGCTTGCAACAGTTTCATGTCACGATCAATGATGGTAAAGTGTCTAAAGGAAGCCCACTGTGAGAAGGTGTTGATGCTAGCCACTTGACCCAAGACTTAGGGTTGTTCATAGTAAAGCACCTAAGATAAGGTTCCATGTCCGGATTAATGACCATACGTTTCACTATTAGGATGATATGCCGTGCTAAAATTTAATTTATTACCTTGAGTTTTGAGCTCATGTCAAAACATTCTAGTGAAAATAGTGTCACGAGACGATAGACTAGGGGATGCCATGAATTAGACCATATTTTGGATGAAAAAATTAGGAATAATCATCGCCTTAAAAAAGTGTTTTAAGGGTGTCTTGTGAGATTATGTTTTGTAAAAAACAATTTAAATTTTTTAAAATTAATTCTAAAATGTTGTTGGAGATATGACAATGGACAAACTTGCTTCCATGAGCTAGAACTAGTAGATAGAATTTAATATTGCAATATGTATGTAATTTTGTCGTAATTTTTTAAACAATCATATTTGAGTATGACAATCATACTTAAAATGTCAATCATATATACTGAAATTTCGATATAAATGTCAGGATGCAAATATAGTGTTTTGTTACAAATGTAATTACATGTCTATAGCCTCGATTAAAAGCCGATTGTAATTACATTGTTGAATGTAAAGGTATGTACACATATGTGAAAAAAAAATAACATGATAACATAGGACCATCATACTTAAAGTGTTGTTCTACATACAATGGAACCAAGAAATTCAACAAATCAAATATCTCGCATATCTATATACACTTGTCGTAGATGTCAAAATGTTGTTGTGATTTATTAACTTAACTTGTAATTAATTGTTCAGTTACAATATATTTAAGAGTAATTGTGGTAGATATTCACATCTTGAAACTATTTACAAAACTATCCAAATTTCAAATTAATTACAAATCTATTTATTCATATTTAAATAAATAAAATCAATTTTAATTAATGACAATTATACCCTCTACGAATTTATTTTTTAATTATCTTTTATTATTTGAAATTGATTGCAAATCTTAAACATTTCCATTGGTATTAATAGTTTCCATTTCTAATATGACACAAATGATACTGACATATACACTCCATTTGAAATTCATTTTTCCATAAATAAAAGTTAATGATTTTCTCTCACATGAATAGACCATTATTTGGTATTAATTATTTTTATCTTTGCAGTTTGTTAATTAGTTATTTCCATTTTCAAAACTATTTTACTTCTTTAATGTTTAAAATTATATTTGGTTAACAAATCAAATAAAAAAATAAAAAAAAAAAACTTCCATATTTTGATTTTCTCAGAAACTTTGCCGTCCAACTTTTTAAAAAAATATACTATTCAACTTGTTTTCTAGTTTGATCTAATCTTCTCATAGCATATTTTATAGTATTATACTCGTAATTGCAAATCTTTAGACGAAATTATAAAATAAGGATTCGCCATATCTCTACTATGCTAAATATACTATAATGTAGCACTACAATTAAATTCTAGATAGTACATAGGGTATTATTATCAATGTCATACTACTATAATGTTATGCTTTATATTTATCATTATAGCATTATAGTATATAATTTGTTTACACATGTATGTCACAAAAGTATTATACCAATAGTTTTTAGTTATTATTATATTTTTATGTTTCACAAAAGTATTATATAGTTATTATTATATTTTTGTGTTTCATAAAAGTATTATACCAATAATATGGTAATATGATAATGGTATTAATATTGGTTATCTAATAAAAAAACATAATAAATTCACTTACAACATTGTAATATAATGCTACTCATAATGATAGAATTTATATTTTGACTAGAATATGTATTATGGTATTATATAATACATATAATGACTAAATTTTCAATTTAGTTAAACAAACGTATTATTACTGTATTATATATTATCCCTTTGGGCTATTTGGATTATACTTGTTACAAGTAATAACAACTTATATAGTTTCAAGTTTTTCAATGAAACATATTAATGTGGTATTATATAATATCTATTATAAAGGAATATATAGTGCTAGAGAATTTCTTCGTAGTTCAAGCTAAAAGTATTATAATTATGTTATATTACATCCATTTGACACACCAAAATACGAAGTAATAACGCCCAAAATAATTTTAGATTTTATAAGAAAATATCTTACAACTGTATCGTATACTATATATTTTACTATTATATCAATCAATACCGTCCAAGAGAATAGTAGAATTTTCAACAAAAATATTGGTTAAGTATTGCATGACAGTGATTGTATAGAAAATGTATTCTACAACTTAACTAATTAACAATATTATATAATACTTTTTGAAACTAATTAACAATATTATATAATACTTTTTGAATAAACCACCTTGAACAAGCATCTGATAATGCGATAATACGATAACAAATGTAGTTATAAAGGTAATGGGTATTACAGTAGCATTACATTACATGTTTAACTACCCTTATAATACAAATACAATAACAAATGTAGTTATAAAGGTAATGGGTATTACAGTAGCATTACATTACATGTTTAACTACCCTTATAATATAAGGGTCCTTCCATTCTAAATACCTTAAAACAAAAAAGAAGCAAATATGGGCAGTTTTAGTGTACATGACTTTCGAAATCTCACAATACACAACGAAGAAGAAGAAAGCGATAGACTCAATTTCTCGTCAGATTCCACCTACCCAAAACAAATAGAAAAAATCCATGCGTGTTGGTTTTTGTTTTTCATGTCTGAATCTTTTTGTTTTTCATGTCTGAATCCTCCAAATGTTGTCCATTCCTTTCGTCTACCGAAAATTTCACTTTTGACGCTTGAGAAAATAAAATTCAAAACCCAAAATGCTTGGTAAATGGTAGACTAAATCATATATTTGGGGATTGAAAAATTCTATATCTCTGAAGATGAAAAATTCTATATTTGGGGAAGAAGAAAAATATGGGAGAGAATTTTTGGGAAGAGAGAGAAAGGTTGTTAATTGTGGAGAGAAAATCTTGGCATTATTAAAAATCTTATTGCAAATTCTGCCATAATAATTATTAAAAGGGTATTTTAGTAACTAGCAATTTAACTATTTTCTTATTTAAAAAATACTTGAATATCCTTGTTAATATTTTAGAAGTTGGCTAGATAATATTGTTTTAAAAAAAAATCCATAGAGACCTTTTAAAAAATTTAAAAACATAAAATTAAAATTTGAAAAAAAAAAAAAATCATGAAATAACCTACATTCAAGAGAGTTCCCATAACCTCCTTCAATATCTAATTATTTTATTTTGAATATCTTATACTTTTTTAATGGGGTTCAAATCAAGTTTTAAAAAAAAAAAAAAAAAAAAAAAATCAGATTTTATACCGAATAACTACTACATCTCATATTTTATTGTTAATTCAAATTAAAATTTGAAAAAATCTCTATATAAATAATATTGAATGACAGAAAGATGAATTTTTAGGAAAAAAAAGTTGTCGCCTAACCATATTCTACTTTGAAGATCAGAATTCTACGATCCTTCCCTCAACGGTGACTGTCTCCACACTCACGATCACTGTTGAGGATCATAATTCTACGATCTCCTTGATCCACACATTTGCGATTCTTGCTAAATTTCACATCGCAAGTATTTTGGTTATGCAACAATAGAGGTCACACTCATCCAGTTATCTTCAATGGGTATGAGATGAAAGAGATATTTACTCCAATTATAAGACAGTGATGATTTAAATAACATACTGATAACTCTCAAGAATTGAGAGTTAAATTAGGTAAAAAGAATATATTTTCATAAGAATTTGCTAATATTCAATT
>JBBMKA010000020.1:9081576-9101795 GCA_037833695.1 Sechiopsis laciniata | reverse complement strand
TGAATGAATCAAGATAGATTTCAATCTTTAGGTTATCTACTTTTCAATTTGAATTATGTTGTTGCATTGTATTGTATTTACAAAAATCATAGAACTAAATATAATTGTTGTTGTTTTTTTTTTTTTTTTTTGTCAGGAAAAAGGTTGAAGACTCCTACTTTATATATACTATCTTAAAGTGTGGTTTAAGATTGTAAATCTTTTTTAGACAATTTTACCAACTTAATAATTTAAAAATAAAAATTGCACACATATCATCACCTATTTATTTTCTACATCCCACCTTCACATATTAATAAGTAACCTTCACCTTTTCAATTAATAAGCACAGGGCCCACCTTCACATTTTCTTCCCATATTAATAACACAATTTATAATTAGAAATGAATTTTAATAAGTATAAAACAAATTATGATTTTTAGTAACACAATTCATCAGCTTGCCTCCCAAATGATTCCAAACTAACTTACGCTATCGTCTTTTAATAGGTACCTAGTTCCAAACCTCTTATAAATAAATATAAAAGATGCTTGAAAAAAAATATGATTTAGGCTGGATTTATTCATTGGGGTTTAGGCCTTGTTTGTTTAGAATATTGTTGTGCTATTACCACAAATTAGCGTAGTTGGTATAAATCTTAAATTTGGCCTCTACACTCACCCAATCATTAGACTTTAAATTTATATTTTTTTAATTATGATTTTTTTATTAATTTTTAATTAGGGAATTAATTGATAATTATACCCCATCCTACATTTTTTAGGAGTTTTTTTAAAACTTATTTTAAATAGTTTATTTTGTAACTACTTTTGAATATAGAAAAATCTAAAACATAATAAATAATTATTAAAAACCTTAGTCAAAATAATTAAATTTGACAATTCCAACTTTTGAAAATATATCGTGAAATTAGAGATTTTGTAAATTTAAACTTTGTAGGTAATTTTGAAATATTGTTCTTAACGTTGACAAAGTATTGCTATACATCCCCTTCACATAAGCCTTACAACCACCTCATTGATTTGTTTAGTAAATTAAAAATGGTTTGGAAAAGTACCTCAACAAATGAAAGGGACCAGAGTTCGGGAGACGACGGCAGCAACTACGCGGAGGACACAATAGAGGATTCGTCTGATGATGAGCAAACCCATGATGAAGATCCCCCTCAAGGCAATCCAACAACAAAGCCCGTGAAGGTTAATAAATGTAGTTGTCATTCTTGATGCGTATTGTGTTTATGTGTCTACTGCAACGATACTAATACCTTCCAAGTGCACATGCCAAAGGAGACATGAAGGGAAAGGCAAAGACTTATGAGGGGGTGAAGAAAGCACATGTCGAGCTAGAGGAAATCCTGAAATCGGTAATTCTCGGACGACATTGTTGTTGTATATATACTATGTTGCTATATATTTTTTAGCTACATTAGCCTAGGTTGTGCCGCAAAACGTATGTCTTTGTGTACTTCCTTTGTACTACTAGTATGAATATATGTTTCAATTTTAGCGTGAATATGTTATATGCTATGTGAGTTAGCTAGGACCATTTCTTGTTATCTATATATGGTATGTTATGGAGTGTATGTGTACATCTAGTGTACTGCTATCGTCCACACTATATTCTGTACTCCATATGTCCTTGTTATTGTGTTCGAAGACTGTGTTTTGTATAAAGAACTTGAACCTTATAGTGTGCGGTGCATCCCCCCAGTGAATACAAATTTTTTTCCAATTTTAGCTTATAAAATGTTATGTGCTATGTGAGTTAGCTAAGACTATAACGGCGCGAGTTTTCGTTTCGGTTCTCCAAGTATGATTTTCAGTGGTTTCGGTTGTTTCGTTGGGCTGTTATTGCTTTTTAGGGCTTGAGGGGAATTTCGGTAATTTTAGCTTAGTGGCTAGGTTGGCATTTTGGTGAGCTTCAAGGTCGTTTTTGCATTTTATTCAGTTATGGGATGTTTTTGTGATTTCAGGTCAACAGGGCTAATTTTGTAAGTTTTGAAGGAAAATCATTATTGTTTTTTAAAAGGAAATTAAAAGGGAAAGAAAAGGGCTTTTATTTTAATAAGAATTTTAGGAAGGGGTTTAAAAAAAAGAAATAAAAAAGTGGTTTCCTCAGATCATTTTATTCCGCTCCAGTTGTCAATTCACCCAAAGGAAAGCCAGGTGCGATTCTTTCCTTGCTCTTATCCTTGTTGATCCATCAGTTTACTCCTTGATCATCCTTTGTTTGATGTTTTCCTTTGAACGTAGCCTCGCACGTACATCGAGACAAGCCCCTTCGCCGATCGCCATCCGCAGATCCATTCGCACCGCCCCGCACGCGAGCAGCCTCGCCTTCGTTTGCGCAGCAGCTGCCCAGCCACATCAGTCCACCTGCGCAGTAGCATCGCAGCCTCAAGCCTCCCGGTCGCTCCGCAACGTCACACCATCTCGTCTCGCAGGCGAACAGACCACCTCCGCAACGTCACACCATCTCGTCTCGCTGTGCCTTTGCTGCCGCACCACCTTGCGCAGCCCTACGCGCGAGTGTCAGCGTCCAAGCAGCCGCTTCGTCGAGCTTTGCCGTGCCCTCATTCGGATTCGTGGGTGATTTCTGCTTCCTTGCGTTCACCATTAATTTAGTTGGCTGTTTAGATATTAATTAATTTAGAATTTGTGCTGTTTAGGTGTAAGTTGTGTGTGGTTGGTATTTGCAGCTCAATGAGCATTTATTGTCTGTTCGATATCACTTTTCAGGTAAGGGTTCCTTGTCGTGGGTTGTGTGGACCCTGCGTAATCGTCATTGATTGTATGCTTGCCTGCTTGCTTTACTATTTTATGAGCATGTGATAGTGGATAGGTTCTTGTGGTATTCTGTCTATACTGTTGCACGTATTGTTTCTGGCATGCTCGTTATTTGGTTATTGATTTGTAATGACTTGACTGATAGAGCCTGACATGTAGGCTCTTGTATCCTAGATTGTAGTACCATGTTTACAGTACTGTATGTTTTTATGTTGACTATTGGTACTCTGTTAGATCTAGTGTGCGATACTCTTAGCTAGCATCTATCAGGTTGTCATCATCTAGAGGCTAAGAGTGGACACAACGTATGTTATCCCCACAGGTCGGGACTAGTGAGGATTGGTTTCCCACCCCCGGCAGTCAAGTGTGGTGTAGCTTACCACCCCTGTGTAAGTCTAGTCTATGGCCTACTAAAGCGGGATCCTTTCTTTGGTGTAAGCCTACCTTGGGACGATCCTTAGCTTCAGACGTTGGTGTGAACATGCTGCCACAGTTGGGTGCTTAAGGCCTCCCACCTACTATGGATCAGTGGACACCATTCCGAGTCTAGTTAGGCATGCGTACCTAGACCGGCGTAGTTTGTGTAGGCCTACATATGCCCCGATTTGCAGCAGCATGCGGTGTGCGCACACACGCATTAAATGTCGAGAGGACGACTCCCTCGAGCTAGTGTCATCAGTACATCCTTCCGTTCAGTCTAGAGCTAGACACTGGGTACTCTCCCAAATGTCCAGGATCAGCATAGCGAGCTAGTCACTAGTCGAGAGTTAGAGACTCTCGAGGTTTGAAAAATGTGTTGAGAATCCGTACTGAGTTCTGTTGGTTGATTGTACTACTCGTATGCTAGGATGCTAAATGATGTGACTTTTACATACTGTACCTCGGCTGGGGATTCTTACTGAGTGCCTTTGTACTCACCCTTTCTGTGGTTTTTCCACCAGGTAACTTGGGACAGCACCGGGACAGCTAGAGGAGGAGCTGAATGATCACGGGTTTTCGTTGTTTTAATATTTGCTTGTTGTCTTGATTTAGCATGCAGGATAGACTTTTACTCGTATTGGATTTCATGTTTTTGAATTATTTTAGTAATCTCTGGCCAGTGGCTCAACTGTGTTTTACTTTTATGGATTGATTTGTAAACTGTTTCTAGTTTGTACAAAGCAGGCATTTGTTTTCAGTTTTCTATTTTAAAGTGTGGATGTTTAATGTATTTGAACCATGCATGTTGAGTAAGAACTGGGTTTAGGACTGTTTAGAAGTCGGGTCTTACAGTTAAGACCGTTTCCTATTGTCTGTATATTGTATGTTATGGAATCTATCTATATATCTAGTGTACTGCCATCGTCCACACTGTATTATGTACTTGATATGTGATTGTTTATTAATGGTGCATTAAACCCCCTCGGCTGAATACAAATTTTTTATTTTATTTTTCAGAATGACAACTACGTGATGACAATGTCATGTCGATTGAGACCCTTCAAGATCAACTTATGTTGTAAGAGCGAGACAGCGAGAGGGAGGGGGATTGAATTATTCTTGAAATACAAAGTAGCCATACTCTCTATTATTCTCCAAAATCTAGCCATTTTCTACCATTTTCCTTTATTGAATTTGTTATTAGTATCAGTGTAAAGGCCCATTAGGCTCATTGGGTTAAAATATCTTTGGGACAACTAGAGAAATGACTAGGAATTAGAAACTAATTAAGGTCATAGCTACAAATCTTTAGACTTTAAATTTATGTTTTTTTTTTCGAATTTTTATTAATTTTTAATAAGGGAAGTGATTGACAATCGTACCCCTCCTATATTTCATCAAAGTTTTTATTAAAAATTTATTTTATATAGATTATTTGTAACTCCCTTTCTTAATCTAGAAAAATCTAAAATAAACTAAATAATTCTGAAATACGTTAGTCAAACATAATTAAATAAATAATTATAAAATCAAGTAGCATACCATTAAATCAGGGATTTTGAAATTTTAAAAATATTTACAAATTTTGAAAATTTTGTTCTTAACATGCAAAAGTATAGCTCTACGTCTCCTTCCCATAGGTCGTTCATACCCTCGTTGGTTGGTGTGATTATTGTAAGTATGCTTAAACTTTAATTAAAAATGGTTGGAAATAGTGTCTGAGCTTGAATTTTATGAGGACCTTAAATATATGTTTTTCAAGAAGATGAAGAATTCCTGTTTTATTGTTTCTTTCTTTTGAACAACCCCAGTGAAAACCCTCCACCTCTGCGTTTGCAATTAACGATAGCCCCTCGTTGAAAAATCCGGCCGCAAGAAAGACGTCTGCATCCCGTTGGGATTCAATTCTCGAGATACCAAAAGAGAGCTCTATCAGAGCCCCATTCCCGAATATATAAACGTTTTCAGTGTAAGCTTTCAATGTTGCCCATGTATAGGGATTATGTTTCCCTAATTTTTATTTTTAGTTTTCGCATATTTTATGGTTGGCACGTATTATGTACATACCATATGTTAGTTACTGTTTGCACCTATTCTGTACATATCATATTTGAGTTAATGGCACATATGTTAGTTACGGCTGCCTCTTGTATATATATATTATGTGAATAACGTTGTTTCCTTTACTTATTTATTTTTGGTTTTGCATAAGTTAGACATTGTTGGCACATATTCTGTACATATCATATTATAATAAGAGTTCATATGTTGGTTACTATTGCTAATGTATATATTTTGTGAATAATGTTATTTCCTTGATTTAATTTTTAATTATGTGGTCAAAAGTAATATTGAAATAAGTTTATTTTTCCATTTTTTTGGTAATTTGGGATGGTTTAGTGTTAGCGATATTTTAAGGACACCTTTCTAACTACCTATTATAGTATTTTATTTTTGCAATATTATAAAATCAAAAGTGGTTAGTTATGTTTAGATTTAGGAGAAATAGCTAATTTTCTCATTATTTTTTTTTATTTTGTTAAACAATTAGAAAACCACTTAAGGGTAGTTTGGGGGGAAAACATTTATCTCTTCCCTACTTTATTTAGTCATTCATTTAAACACTCATACAAAGTAGCCATACCCTCTATTATTTCCCCAAATCTAGCCATTTCTTACCATTTCCCAAATATCTTCCTATATATAGTTTGAGATAGGTTGTCTATTATTGTGTGTGACTTATAGCCTCCTCACCTTCTTCTTCAATAATGAAATTCTTCAAACTTCAATCCTTCAACAATGTTCACTTTCAACGCCGATAGAATTCAATATTAGAAGTGTACACTCAATTTTATTTCGTCAATGAAAATGTATATTTATTCATAGATCTCTGAGTTGGGAAAAACTAACTAATGTAAAGATTATAACAACTTAATCTAATTAATCTTGAATCCAATAACGAAATATGAAATATTGGACGATATAGACTAAAAAGTCTAACTTAAACCGTAAGTGGTAGACAAAATAAAGAATAATATTAAATCTAGTAAATATCAATTGAGATGGAGAAGCGTCAATTAGGATAAGGTGATGCACCAATTGGAAAATCAAGCGCCATTAATTGGTAATGGAAAAATTTCCATAAGCCAATTGGGAGAGAAGTAAAAAATGTTCTGGTACATATTGAATTTAGTAATGGTAAGAGTAAAAACTCAACTTCTATTGGCACATTTTATTAATCTTGAATCTAATTAATCCTAAAACTCTTAACAACTAAATCTAATTAATCCTCAATCCAATAAGGGAATATCTAATGAGATCATATATAACTGGTCAAACCAAGCTTTTATTGGCAGTTTATTAATCATCTTAAAATAGTACACAACCCGAAGTTTATTAATGTTCTTAAAAGTACAACACGAAATAGGGAAATGACCAAATTATTTTATTTCTCAAATTTGTATACAATTTGAGAGACATAAAGCATGACAAACAAGAATGTTCTGAAACGATCTCTCTTAGTAACTTGATCTTTCCTGCAGCATCTTCAGTCCAACATAGCTGCAAAATAATTTCAAAATTTTTAGTTTACGAAAATAAAATATAATGAAATAATCTCAAAGCATAACGAATACGGAAAGATTTCTGTTTTTTAATATATTATAATGATATTGTCATTATTAAGTCCAATTGTGTGATGTTAAACCACCTTCAACCTAAAAGCCATCCAAAGAAAAACCATGAGTTGTAAGATCCTTCTAAAGTCAACAACATTCTTAAACTTTAAAATGTTGACCATTCATCTTTTAATTTTGTGTCCAATGAACAACTAATTGATAGATACATCAAGTAAAGCTTTGTTGATCTATAACTAATTTAATAAGAAAAAATAAAAATAAAAACTATACTCACCGGCCGAGCATCATAACTGTGGCCATAGGATTAGTTCCGGGTGATTCAGAAAAAGTGGAGCCATCCACCACACGCAAATTTTTAATTCCCATAACTTTATAATCACCATCTACTACTTTTCCAACCAAACACCCTCCATGGTAATGCCAATAAGTCGTCACAACTTCCCGACAGAATTGTCCAACAGAACTATAATCCGACAAGTTACCCGGCAATGCTGGCCCGAGAAATTGAAACCCTTTCTTACCCTCCAAATCTCTCGTCTTAATCCTCTCCATTGTTTCGGTTCGAAGCAAATCCCCGATTTTCCTCACTCCCTTAACACACCGCGAAACATCATCGGGATGAGAATAGTAATTGAATCGAACAACGGGGTTCTTTTTCACATCAACGGAAGAGGCCAACTGAAGCGAGCCAACGGAATCAACGTTAGAGAATTTTCCAACGATGATGGCTAACGTCAAGTTGACGGAGTTAGATTTAGGAGGAAGAAGGCTAAACGAGGGTGGAGGTGAAAAGGGTAAGGAACCAACAAGGGATTGCAAGTAGATGTTTTTCTCTAAGATTCCAACCACTTTTGCTGAGCTTTGGCTTAGTGGAAATGGAAGAACAATGCTGGAAGTGAAACGAGGATTGTCGGACATGAATTCGCCGACATGCGGTTGGTGGAGGATGACATGTAGTTTTGAAGATGAAAGATGAGATTTTGGGCCAATTCCACTTAAAAGGAGGAGTTGAGGGCTTCCAAGAGCTCCGGCACTTACAATTATCTCTCCTTTCTTTCGTATGAATGCTTTGTGTAACTTTCCTTTTGAATCTGAATACAAAACCCCAATTGCTGATAAACCTGTCCAAAAAAAAAAATCATTCATTAATAATACACAATAATTGAAGGAAGGCTAAATTATAAGTTTGATGGCAATGATTTCAAGAAACTTAGAGTTTACTCTGATTAAAAAATGAAATATCCCAACATAAACGACAATCTCTAGGAGTTCATACATTAAAAAAACTGCAACTTAATTCTCACCAACATTTTTGAACAAAGACTTTTTTTTGACATTTTATTGCATTATAAAATTTATAAGGTAACTTTTAAAATTATAGACACAAAATTCTATTTTTTTTAAGTTATAAATTTAAGGAAATTATAACCAAAAAAAATAACTAAAAGTGTTGATTAAAATTTTTTTGAAAGATTGAAAGCGTTGATGTATTTGATGAGTTGTATTTCAATTTAACCTCATAGTCACCTCCTTTGGTTAGTGTATGATCTTTTCATATATCTTATAAAAGTTTTCTTTTCAACAAAAAGTTCAACCTCATGGTCACAAATTTGATCCTAAAATTTGATATTTAATTCTCATTTTATTTGAGAATCATAACATCTTTATATAGAGTTTGTGATCTCCCTCCCGAATTTCGAAACAAAAAAAAAAACTTAAAGAGACATTTGAAAACTAACCCGAAAAGATAATCCTTTGAACAGTAGCTCGAATTGCAATTTTAAGGTTTCTTTGTTCAGCCTTATTGAGAAGCTCCACAGCTCCATGTCTATTTCCTTTCCCATCAAAAATAGAACCACTAGTTTTAGTCCCCACAATATGCTTCAAACTAAATCCATTATCAGGAACAACTCCAGCCTCTAATAATGAACTTCTAAAAGCAGATTGCCAAGCATTCAAACTTGGCCTAGACACCACGGTCTCTTCAACCCATTCATAAGCCTTCTCCACCATTTCCATGTCCCAATCGACCCCCGCAGTATCGAAGAACTCTCGATGGCCCCTCGAGTAGAACCCTGCATTCAGCATGCTGCTGCCGCCAAGGACCCGCCCTCTTAGGTTCTCTACGCCATCCTCAGAGATGAACCGGTTGAAGGGGTTTATTCCATCGTCTTCGGCAGCAAAAGCATTCAACAAACCTTGTTCGTTCAATACCGAGGGATATTTGTTGGGATCGCTGCCTCTTTCGAGAATAAGGACTGAGAATTTTGATGATAATGTTGTAGCTAATGGACAGCCGGCTGTTCCTCCTCCTATTACTATGTAGTCATACTCTTCTTTCGCTGGGAACTCATTGGCATCGTGCACAAACTTCATGTAGCTCACATCTAAAGATAATTTTAGCACAATATATAAGAGAAAATGTTGATGTTCGCACGTCGAAAAGATGAAAAAAAGTCCATTATTATTAGCAAAAGGACATGTATTCATTGAAGAGAGTACAAAAAAATAAAATACAACATGATTCTCACACTAGGACATTTTAAAGCACGAAATAATTTATTTATGGAATTTTAATAGGAATTTCGTAATCAATAAAAGAAATTAGCTACTTCTTTAGTTAATTTTCAAAATAAAATTTAATATAATATTACAGCTTGTAATTTTTTGTTTGTTTGTTTATTTATTTATTATTATTATTATTTTGATATTAGAGTTTATGAAAGATTAGTTATTCAGTTAAAAAAAAATATTAGGTTTTGGTTTATAAACATTAAATTCAAAAACATCTTAAAGATGAGAATAAACATTAAAAGAGATATGTTTGTTTTTCTCAATTTGATTTTGAGATTGAATCCATATGTTTTTTAACAAAAAAATAATTAGTGCTAGTGAGAAAGATGGGGGATTTACCTAGATTGGGGATTGTGTTCTTGGAGAGAACTCCCAAGTGGAAATGAGAGATGGAGATAAGAACTAGTAGGAGAAAAGAAGCCATAGAATGCTCCATGGATTAACAAAGCTTTATGTTTAGAGACTCATTTGTTCTTTGGAGTTTGCAACCCTTGGTATTTATAGGCACAAAGTATGATTCTAATCGAATACATAAAATTTAATATTTTAGTCAACTCTAATAATATATATCAAATTAGCTTCGACTTTAAAGTTTATACAATTTACTGATTAATCTTCTAAACTTCTCAATCAAGTTGTTTTCAAAATAAGCTAGGTTTATGTTTTTTTTTAAAGAAAATGTTTTAAGAACTTTTTTTTTTCTCGATTTAATTCATTTTAGCTTTTGTAAATTAAAATGTCTAATTTTAATCCATGTACTTTGACTATGACCCAATTGATGCGCTATTGGGGTTGATTGAAGTCATCTTTAGTAGAGGAGTCAATTCGACTGACCTAATAGCAAGTCTTGATAAACACTATAGACGATGCCAATGTCATGTACATGAATAAATGAAACCATTAAGCTTTGCAACATAAATAATTGGATCAAACCCAGCAAGTTCACGTACATTTTAGGATTGTTTCTCAGGGATCGAGGTCATAGCCTTCCCAGATAATAGAACATAAGAGAATGATACACTACAAGGAAAAGGGTCTTGGCCAACAATTTATAATGTCGGCCACGATCATCAAATTGTTGGTGAATATAATGGCCGAAAGTTTATTGAGAGGGAAAAATGTCGACTAAACATTGTTGGGAGAACTTTGTCTAACGTTTTCTCTCATTGTTGGCTGTTTAACATTGATACATGGTAAAACTAAAATGTTAGTTATTGGATGATAGTCGATGATTTTTTGCACCCTCGTCTACACTACCATTTTCTAACGGTTTTTTAATCATCGACTATTATAATAATTGGTCGACGATTATATAAATTGTTGGCTATAATCTTTATTTGGCCGACCTAATCAATCGCCGCCCAAAATAGTTCCATGTTTTAAAAAAAATTTAAATATAATCATTTAATTGTTTTTCAAAAGAACTTAAAATTGTGCTGTTCATATCATACAAAATTTATCAACAAAATAGAAACATCTATTTCATTCATTAAAATATATAATATACATGTACCAAAATCAAGAAGAAAATGGTACAATGTTCAAATCCAACTAATACATGATCCTAAAAGTCATAACCAAAGCAAGAAGAAAATCCTAATGTAAGATGGCCTATCCAAGGTAATAACATGAATGACCTACACATGAAAAAGAGAAATATAAATTAGTTAGAACTTAGAGTTTAGTGCTAAAACTTGTAAATAAAGAACTTAAACTTAAGAAATTATGTGTTTTAGAAATTTTGGTAGCATAAGACGTATCGAGAATCTAACTAATTTTCTTTAACCTGTTTCAACAATTCTAATTTTTGTGACTACCTCTATTACATGATAGCCAAAAATAACAAGAAATCATACAAACTAAAATCCAAAGCAATATTAAAAAAGTTGTAACTATCTTTGCTGGAGTATAGCCATAACCAACACATGCAATTATTAGATATTTTAGTGAAAAGGGATATAATTTAAAATGCATACATACATTCCTAGTCATTCGTCTTCGATCTGTTGAATGACTCCATCATCGCTCGAATCTCAAACATATCCTCAACTACCTTAGCTGCTTGTTCTTCTAATTTTTCCTTTTTCTCTTTTTCTATGTCCAATTACATTTTGAGCATTTTGATGTGTAGTTGGAGCCGTGTTTCAAGCTGCGAACTCAACACCCTGACACAGGAGGATGGCGATGAAGTCCTCTTGACTGTAGCTGCACACCATACATCATAAGGAAGCCAACCTAAGCTCTTTATATTGTCCATTGTAGATCCCAAAACGGTTTTAGTGATCTCTAACTCATCGTATGACTTTCCTCCTACAACCGCTGCCTTTTATAACTCCACCATTTTTTTGTCTACAAATAGAACATATATTAGTGTCGAGACAACATTTGAATGAAAAAATTTAAAAATTGGTATACTTACATCAGCTTCCTCTGAATTCTTACCTATTCACCCTTTGTCTTTTGTGTACTGGGTTTGTTGAAAACTTTCGATTTGTCCCACAAATCGCACCTTCCTTCATTTTCTACGGGCATAAAGTATTAGTTAGTTTGTTATAATCATTCAGAATAAAGTATAAGTGAAATAATTACTTTAGCTTGTATGGACATGAACAAATGACTTCCTACTCGATGATTATTTTGCACCTAAGCTCTACTCTCCTTAACCTTCTTTAAATTTGACTTATAACTCTGATCCTCTCATTTGTTGTAGAGATACTCTCAGTTAACAAGATCTGTTACTCACTTATATGGTAGTTTCTAATCTAAGGTTAAAAGAAGTAACGTAAGCCACTAAATAAAGTGATAAAAAGGTACGTCACAAGAGACGACACATTTAATTTTACTTTTGTGGAAAGCAAGACAAGGACATTATTGATTCATTTATGATTATTTAATCCTTGATTTTCTACACATCCAAGTATGATATGAATCATATGTCTACTACACTTAACTCTTGGGCATCCCTATACTATGAAACACCTGATCAAACTTCGGTAGTTGGGAACACAGTCAGTCCATTTTCTTGCTAATTAGCTCTATTAACTCATACTAATTTTCTTTTGAGTAAAACTCCTCAACACATGGATGTGTGGATGAGCTCTACATTTGATTTATGTGGCATTATTGAAGCCACAAAAGTTTATGTTATAAGAAAAATATTGAAAAGTGAATATTCTTTTGTGGTACACAAGGGTTGACACATAAGCCAAATTTAGAGCTGGAGTTTTACTCTTTTCTTTTATCTCTTAGGTTTTTCTTATGCTACATCATCATGCGAGTAGTACTCCTTCGTAAACATTCCCATTTATTCCACTTATGACATAAACTCATTATGGGTTTCTACTTAGATTGATTTTTTATTTTTTATTTTATAATAAACTAACTCAATTTTAAGTTAATTGAAAGTATATCAAACAACAAGGAAAAAATTGTATTTGACCTAAAAATCATGTTAAACTTCGTTAGCAAAAGATTTGATGTATGAATAAATTATAGTCTTAAAAGATTTGGTCTATCATTAAGTTATAGTTTTATTAATAAATTTGGGGCATCTCAACATGACATTTGATATTGAATAATTTTATTTTATTAATAGGTCAGTTGCATGTTTTAGTTAAAGCTTTAATTTCATAAGCACCTTACATGATTGAATCAAAATATCTGGTATCATGAAAGGTTCAATTATAACATTTTCTTAAAAGTATCATGGTACAACCAGTTATGCCATTATTATATAGTCACTATGAAGGCATTACTACACATATGTATAATCATTGAAGAATTAATAACAACAATAAAAAATTAACTTAGTCTAACAATTTATGACATTATATTATAATGATGGTTAAATCATGAATGACAGATATATATAGTCATTGAGGAAGTATTAATGAAAGTATCTTAGTGTCATTGTTGAATAATTTAAGATATCATGTTATTGTCGTTGTTGAATCATTAATGACACATACAAAAAGTATTAACAACATGTTAATAATGTCATTATGGCTTAGATATCGACATTTTATTATAGTCAGCAATTTATGTAATATGACTATTTATTTATGTCGATTTAACAATTTTCATAACACTTTTTTTGTACCTATTTACGACTTATTTTTTGTGTGTCATTAACTATAAAAAATATTTATAATATGCAACTACAAATCTAAACAAAAGACGTTTCAAAAAATATCATTTCATGTATGACCAAACCAGTGTACATTACACTTGAACAAAAAATATCATTGGTTTCATGGCTATGAGCATATAATTGAACACCTCAAAGTTGTTCATATGATCTTCCAAACTATTCTCTATCCCAACAAAGATTGCTTGGTGGAAAACTTTTATGGAGGGAAAGGGCAAAAACTTTTTTTAGCTTGAGTTAAATGCTCTAAGTTGGTATGAGATGAGAAGAAAAGTCTAAGAAGTCTCTATTTAAAATTTAAATAGACTTTTCTAACTCCTTCCCATCCAATAGGAGGGTGTCACACAGTAATTACTGTAGTAATTAATTAATGTATTTATAATTTAATTATCTAATAATTGAATCATTTTATTATTATATGCAATATATTATTAAAAAACTCAATAAATATTTATCCAATAAATATTTTCTTGATTAATATATTAAATATATTAATTAACCCTCCCCAATTAGTATTTATCGAATAAATATTAATTTACCAATAGTCATTTAATAAATATTAATTTATTAATATATCCAATATATTTATAATTAGTTTAGTAATTGATATTTATCTAATAAATATTGAGAAATTTGCCCTCAGCAGCACATTCTACCTCTTGTATTATATTTGCAGAACAATTTCTAAAATAATTAATCTATAGCACATTGATTTCTATAAATTGGATACTAAACGACGCGGGATCTAATCCATATTCGTTAGACACTAGGCTTATTCCACTAAAGGCTTGTGTCGATCTCTCTCGAACTGTAAGATGAGCTATGTCCATGGATATAATCGACTGTCTTCTATATGATCCTGCATAATTTGTTCGTAGTTCACAGCTAGGTCAAATGTCCATTTTACCCCTACAATTACATCTTTCTCTTTAAGTGTCACTAATTCCTCTAATGTGTAAAGAAACACAACAATAATCTTCCATAGAAGATTATACAACTCACATAAGGTTGTCCAAATGTACTCAATTCTCCACAAATTAAGCCTACATAATTTGTAATTTCATTCCAACCGTTGCCCATAAATTCCTAATTTATTATTGACAACCCACATACTCTAGAGAAGGAAATTCTTCAATTGTAATTTTGGTATTGTATCTATTAGGTTTAATTGTTTTATCTTTTCCTTTTATACTTTCTTTTATGGTATATGTAAGAGGAAATTGGCTCTTCTTGGGACCAAGCTCAATTGACAATTTGTTCAATACATAAAATATTCTTTACGCAATTGGCTGATTTCCTTTATAATGAACAAAGTATATTCATGATCTAACCAAAAACTAGTGTCCTCACGGGCCAATGGTAGGCTGTTACCCTTTATTCAAATTCTAGAATCAGTCTTTAGGAGAACAAACCGTCTAACTCCACACAAATAGAGAAATAGTGAATTCCATCTTGTGACATTGCGTTCCCAGCTACTCATTTCAACAATCCCTAACGTGGAAGGCATATTTAATAGTGTTGTTTGGCTACCCTCACCCATGCACATCAAAGGACGATTTCACAAGCAAGAGTTCACAACTCACTCAAGATTGAGATCATACTAGCATACGATCACCTTAGAGAAATATTTATCGACGTCTATAACATAATTATTTAGACGGATAACATATTTGGTGTCCTAGTATTATGCAAAACTCTTTTTGCATAGGCTCCCCCACTAATATGTCTCCACATAAATAACCAGAATTAGGCTGTCTGCAATAACTGCAAAGTAGATCGTACTAACAATGTCACCAAGACGAGACATCCACCCATAGTCCATTTACTGTAGATGTCTTTAGATTATTTGCTTAGGCCTAAATCCGCTTGTATGTCCAACATATTTGTCCAAACGTAAATAGTAATAACCAAGGGTTAAACACCGTTAATCCAATTAACCCGTTCAGTTTGGATAATGTGATATTAACTAATAAATAAATAATAACTCTTTATCAATTACAACTAAATTCAATAAATGATGTTCTTTAATTACAAACTACTAGACCTTTAGACACAACTCGTAACACGCACCATTTTGAGCTGCATTCATGATTATGAGCTTATAAATGTCTAAAGAGCCAACATCAACTTTGATTTTATGTTCTTCCTTGATGAAGCTTCAGTGGGGTTGGAGAAAAGTCTATGATTTTGAAGGGTACATTTTTTTATATATAAGAACAAAGAAACACCATGCGACCTTTGCGTTAAGGTTAGAGAGTTGCTCAAGAAAAATAGGGTTTTGTATATTTTTAATAATAATTAATCATACAAGAGTGTTCACTTATATAGGGAAATATAAATAGTATCTAAATACATTATTTCCCCTAATAATCCTAGCAAAGAGAATACAAGAATATTCTGGAACCTTCTAGATATTAGATCTTCTAAAGATATCATATCACAATATATTATTCCCTAACATCTCCCCTCAAACAAGTGGGGAGTTCAACAACTCAGAGTTTGGATCGAAGACGGTAAAATTGGGTGTGAGATAAGGACTTTGTCTAGTAGTCTGTGGGTTGATCAAGTGATGGAATGTAGCGGACCTCAAGATGACCTCGAAGAACATGGTCGCGAATAAAGTGAACATCAATCTCGATATGTTTAGTACGCACATGGAACACCGAATTAGCAGCTAATGAACCAGCACTAATGTTGTCATGCCAAAGAATAGGAACAAGAGTGTGTACTTATATAGGGAAATATAAATAGTCTCTAAATACATTATTTTTCCTAATAATCCTAGCAAAGATAATACAAGAATATTCTGGAACCTTCTAGATATTAGATCTTCTAAACATATCATATCACAATATATTATTCCCTAACACTTTGAAGCGTTATGGGCTTTAGAAAGCATGGCATCCATGTCGAAATGTGTCATCTATAACACTTTAAATAACGTCTTTCGTTTCTGTCTTTGTGAGTGAAACTGAGAATCTAGAGAAATTTTACACATGCAACTTTAAATTCAATTATAATTTAATTGTATGGTTATAAATTTTTAGTTTAGAGTTGAGATGTTCGTCCGTTCAAAAGAGCACCACAGATGTTGCAATAATGACGACCTTTGAAGTATTACATGCTTTAGAAATTGGGGCATTCATGTCGAAATAACTATTCTTATTATACTCTCTCCTTCAAATCTCTCTAGATAAACTAGATTATTAATACTAAAATTAGCTAAAATGAAAAAGAATGAAAAAGATTTCATTGTTTGGTAGAAATTCGGTTCAACACCATAGTCATAGGTTCGATTCTTAGAATTTGTATTTGATTCTCATTTACTTGAGAGTAGTTATATCCTCTTTGTAGGGTTTGTGGTCCCTCTCCCTCAACTTGTACTCAAAAAGAAAAAAAAATTATATCCAAATAAACTAATTTATCTAGAGAGATCATCTTTTAGTATAAATTGGAGAGGAGAACACAAACCCTATATAGAGAGAATTATTGTTAAAAAAAAAATGCTACTCTTAAATAATTGAGAATTAAATACCAATTTTCAAATTAGAACTTATGAACTTGGTGGTGTTAAACTGAAATTCTACCAAAAACCCAAACCTTGAAGAGAGAGTATATTAAGAATAGTAAAATTGATTATTAAATTTGTAAATATGCGTTTCCAATATTTTTTGGAAGAAAAATTCTGTTTTACTTTTGATTTTTTTTTTATTATTATTTTTTTTATTATTATTATTATGTTAGAGAGTATACAAAAAATTATTCTAAATATCAACTCTATTGGAAAATAATACCCTATAATGTTTAAAGTTATAACAACTGAATTATTGGAAGAAGTTTTAAAGGGATTTGCAACATACGTTTTTTTTTTTTGGTACGACTAATAAATCAATTTATTGGTAAGAACATGCATCACATTAAATATTATTTATTGAGTAGAAAATAATTGAAAGATAATATTATGTAAAACAAGTCTTCCTATCTAAAAATTCAATTAATGTGATTATTTTATAGGCAGCGTATATCTTTTGAAAAAAAAGAAAGAATTTATTTGATCATATAATTATTAAAGATTGAATGTCAATGGTTGCACATGCATCACAAAAAAATGTCATGCTTGTTCAAAACTAACCTCCCAAGTTACCAAAACCCTCGACTGGTTCAACTAATTCAATCGATTAAACTTAAATTATCTTTTCTGTTTGGGGGTCCTCGAGGGATTGCGCAACAGTTGAAGGCACGAGTCCAGTGTTCGAAACCGTTTGTGGGTGTCAATACCAGATGACCCTCAAATCTTATCTCCTGGTTCTATGATATTTCTGTTGGAATAAACTTTAATGTAATTGTTAATTAAGGAATTAGTTGGTAGAAAATTAAGGAATTAATGGGTTGTCCATTTAGGAGACTAATTAAGGAATTAGTAGATTTAGCAATTAGTGGAAAATACTTATAGAAAGAACTTGGAGACCAAGTTTGTAATAAGTTGTAAATAGAGTATTCCTCAATTGTGAATTGTAGAGAGAAAATGTGAAAAGCAAGAGTAGAGAGTTTTAGAGAGAAATAAAGTAAAGTATTTTGAGAATTTGTGTTTTATTGTTTTTTTTTTCAAATTTAGTTTTTACAAATTGGTATCAGAGCCAATGGCGAATGTAACGGGTCAAATGTCGCTGCCACGATTGACGAAGGCGAATTACGAGAATTGGAGCATCCAGATGAAAGCTCTTCTTGGATCTCATGATGCATGGGAAGTTGTCGAAGAAGGTTTTGTAGAACCAAAGGATACCGCGAATTATACGAAAATTCAAACTAAAGAGTTGAAAAAGATGCTATCGAAGGATAAAACAGCATTGTACATGTTGTTCCGTGTAGTTGATGTATCGGCCTTTGAGAAGATTGAGAGTGCAACTACTTCAAAAGAAGCGTGGGATACTTTAGAGAAAGTGTTCAAAGGAGCTAATCTAGTGAAGCAAGTGCGTCTCCAGACTCTTCGCGGTGAGTTGTAGAGCATAAAGATGAAGGAGTTAGAAAGTGGCTCTGACTACATCACGCGTGTGCAGACGGTGGTAAATCAACTCAATCGCAATGGCAAAAAACTAATAGATGCGCGAGTTGTTGAAAAGATTTTGAGATCGTTGACGGATAATTTTGAGAATGTGGTGTGCACGATAGAGGAGTCAAAGGACCTTGCGAAGCTTACTGTTGATGAGCTTGCTGGTTCTCTTGAGGCACACGAGCAATGCAAGAACAAGAAGAAAGAGGAAACGCTAGAGCAAGCGCTTCAAACCAAAGAGTCAATCGAAGATGAAAAGGTACTCTATTCTAAACAATTTCATAGTAGAGGTCGTGGGCGTGGAGGTCGTGGATATGGTCGCAGTATTCAAAGCGACGATTATGATGTGGAGAAGGGACATACGAGTCAAGCAAATTGGCACAGAAGAGGACGCGGTCCAGGAAGAGGCGGTAGATTGAATCAGGCAAATATTGAATGCTACAAGTGTGACAAATATGGTCACTAAGCGACTGATTGTTATTTCAACAAATGCTACAATTACGGTGAAGAAGGGAATTTTGCGAGAGATTGTTGTGCGGATAAAAATATTGAAGAAACAAGCAACTTAGCAGTAGAAAGCAATGTGAATGAAGGTATTCTTTTGATGGCGCATAAAGAAGGAAGCGACAATAATGACACTATGTGGTATCTTGACTCAGGAGCAAGCAACTATATGTGCGGACACTAGCATCTATTCAAAGAGATGCAGAAAATTGAAGATGGTCATGTTTCTTTTAGCGATGCATCAAAAGTTAAGGTAAAAGGCAAAGGTACAATTTCTTTTATGTAGAATGATGGATTGATAGGATCAGTCCAGGATGTTTATTATCGGATCTCAAAACAAATATTTTGAGTTTGGGACAAATCACAGAGAAGGGTTATTTTGTATTTTTGAAAGATCGGTTATTGCTTTTGAGGGACAGGAAAGAGCGTTTAGTCGCTCGAGTAGAGATGGGCAGAAATTGCATGTATAGGCTAAATTTGAGAAGTGTGCGAGAAAGATGTTTGCGAGTCGATGTAGAAGATAAAGGCTACGTTGTGACATCTTCGTTTTGGTCATCTACATCATGGTGGATTAAAAGAGTTAGCAAAGAAGAATATGGTGCACGGTCTACTAGAGATGGACTATGATGGAAAGTTTTGTGAAGAATGCATGCTCAGCAAGCATGCGAGAACCTCGTTTCAGAAGAAAATGGAATATCGAGCGAAACAACCGCTCGAGACGATTCATACGGATATATGCAGACCAATTACCCTAGGTTCTTTTAGCAAAAAAAAAGGTACTTCATTACGTTTATTGATGATTTCTCACGAAAAAGTTGGGTGTATTTTTTAAAGAAAAGTTAGAGGCATTCGAGGCGTTTAGAAGATTCAAAGTGAGGGTGGAAAAGGAAACCGGTAGACGGATCAAAGTTGTGCGATCTGACAGAGGTGGAGAATATACTTCGACGGCGTTTAGAAAGTATTTCGAGGAGCAAGGTGTAAGACGGTTTCTAACTGCACTATACACTCCTCAATAAAAAGGCGTGGCTGAGAGGAAGAACAGAACCATTCTTGACATGGTTCGAGCAATGCTGAAGAGTAAGAGTATGCCAAAGGAATTT
>JBBMKA010000020.1:9060757-9078167 GCA_037833695.1 Sechiopsis laciniata | reverse complement strand
ATATATATTTATTTATTTATGATTAAGAGGTTTGAATTTGAGTTTCTAACTGTTGACTGAGAAATTTCGGCCAGTCATAGATCGCCACGTCAAATTTAATGGCGAAACAAAGTTAAATTTTGAGACAATATTTCTCAAAATTGATTTGAACCAAAAGTTGGATATTCTTGAATTTGGGTCAAAATTAAACCAGACCAAAGTTCGTTTAGTGAACCGAACCAAAAGTCCAAATCCAAAAGACCAAGCCCAAGGGCCAGGCCCATCAAGACCCAAGCCCATAGTCCATAAGAGCTCTATAACTAGAAGAGCTCTCCTTCACTTGAAGGGGTCAGAAATTTGAAGCTCAAAAGCGAATTCCACCAAATTGAAGACTCTCCAAATTTCCAAGGATCAAATAGCCTTTGAAGTCCAAAACCATTTCAAAGGTCAAGCGATTCCACAAACAAGCAACCAAATACAAATAACGCTCATCCTGTTCTTCAAATCAAGCACATACATTCCGAGAGAACGAATCAGAGGATCAAGCAAAGAGATCGAACCACTTTTGCACAAAATCATCTCAAGATTCAAGTTCAACTCCACGAATCAAAATTTATCTGGAAATCTCGTGTGAACAAATTGGCACGCCCAGTGGGACCCTCTCTACCTCTCATCTCAATCTCTCGCATAAATCAAGCAACCATGTCTGGAAAAGCCACATCAAAGACCGCTGCTACAAAAGGCTCAATCACAAGAAGGAACACTACATCGAAGGTGCCTGCTCCAAGAATTTACTCTAGACCTATCACACGCAGTCGTTCAAAGACCATCGAGAGCAACGGACCTCAAGTAGCACCTGATGCGATCGCGAACAGAATCACAAGACTACTAGAGGGAACTTCTGATCAAATCATCATCACAGATAACTCGTTGTTTGATCAAGTTACTCCTACCGTCAATCAACAAAAAAAGACGTCGAATTCTGATGTGATGTCTGTTATGATGGCTAGTGAGGGAGGCGATGACCGAATGGTAGAGATCGAAAGAAAGCTCGAACAAATGATGAGAACAATCGAGGAAAAGGACTTAGAGATCGCTTACCTAAAAAATTAGATGTAGAACCGAGAGACAGTTGAATCAAGCCAAAGCCCCTAAGAGCGAGTTAATGATAAAGGAAGAACATTCTCTTGGAAGGACAACCACAACCACACTCAACCTCGGTCGCTTCCTTGTCCATCCAACAACTGCACGATATGATCGCAAACACTATTAGAGCTCAGGGCGGTGGGCCAGTGCAAAGTTCTCTTTTGTATTCCAAACCTTACACAAAGAGAATAGACAACTTAAGAATGCCTGCAGGGTACCAGCCACCTAAGTTCCAACAGTTTGATGGAAAAGGTAACTCCAAGCAGCATGTTGCTCATTTTGTTGAGACTTGTGAAACCGCTAGCACTCGAGGAGACCTTCTCGTGTCAGGCAATTCGTCTGAACGTTAAAAGGGAATGCGTTCGACTGGTATACTGATCTTGAAGCTGAAACGATAGATAGCTGGCAATTCCTTAACCGATTCTATAGCACAAGGCAGACTATCAGTATGATAGAACTGACAAATGCGAAGCAGCGGAAGGGCGAGCCCGTTGTCGACTATATTAACTGTTGGCGAGCTCTAAGTCTGGACTGCAGAGACCGCCTCACTGAAATATCCGCGATCGATATATGTATCCAGGGCATGCATTGGGGACTTTTATACATCTTGAAAGGAATCAAGCCTCGCACCTTTGAGGAGCTAGCCACCCGAGCTCACGATATGGAGTTGAGCATAGATGCAAAGGGGAATAAAGATTCTTTAGCCCTAGAAACGTACAAGGAAAAGAAGGACTCGAAGGCCATCAAAAAAGTTATAAAAAGTGTGGCAAAGGAATCAATGACCGTCAGCACGACCCCATTAAAACTTTTCTTAAAAGGGAAGGAAGCAAAACTTGAGAACCGGCCTGTTGCAGAGTAAAGACATCGTTTAACGTTGCAGGAGAGACAAGAAAAAGTCTATCCATTTCCAGACTCTGATGTTGCTGATATGTTAGAGCAACAGCTAGAAACAAAACTCATTCAGTTGCCCGAATGCAAGCGTCCAGAGGAGTTAGGCAAGGTAAATAATCCTAATTATTACAAATACCATCGCGTCGTCAGCCATCCCATAGAGAAGGGCTTCGTTCTAAAAGAGTTCATTCTGAGGTTGGCTAGAGAAAAGAAAATTGAGCTAAACCTTGAGGAAGTAGCTCAAGCTAATCATGCCACTATGGTTCCTCAACTCAAAGCACAACCACCCAAGAGTACAACGCCATGGTGGTCTCAAGGCTTGATTCAATTCAACTCCTTTGAGTCTGTTGTTGTTCGATTTCATGAGAGATCCTCGGACCATAACCATTAAAGGGAAAATCTTCAACAAGCTTCCATCCAAGGAAGATGTATCTTAGAGCCAACCGTAAATGAGAATGAAGGTTGGACCATTGTATCCCGTCGTAGAAAACAAAAGCAGACTTATGTTCAGAAAGAATCATGCTTATTTAAAGAGCCAAAGAGGAAGAGATTGCCAAAGAAACGAGGCAAAAGAACTTTAAGGAAACTAAGCCCGTCATAGAGGAGTATGAAGATTTTATGTGAGCGCGTCATGTTGTAACGTTGGCTGATTACTTCCCAAGAAAACTTTTCTGTGATGGAGAAAAGGAGGCGACAGACATTGTTACATGTCATGTGGTTTGCACAAGTGATAATTCGGCGAGTTCTTCAAAAGCTGTTGTTAAGTCTAAAGGTACATCCTCCTTCAATATAGAGGATTTCTTATCACTCTCTCAAACAGATAAAAACTCTCTGATCGAGGCATTGTTAGACTCAAGTAACAAGAATGCCAAAATACATGTGGCACACTTACATAGTTTGGCATGCATGTCCATAAGTTTCACGGACGAGGATCTATTGTTAGGATCAAAACCTCATAATCGTCCTTTGTATGTCTCGGGATATATACGAGAGCAAAGGGTTGGCGAATTCTCATTGATAATGGTTCTGCTGTCGACATAATGCCAAATGTAACCTTGAAGCAACTAGGCATCTCCATGGAAGAGCTCTCTGACAGCAAGTTATTAATCCAAGGCTTTAATCAAAGCGGACAACGGGCGATTGGCATGATACGGCTTGAAGTCATCATTGGCGAACTGAGTGCATATTCTTTATTCCATGTTATAGATTGCAAAACAACATATCGACTGCTATTGGGATGACCCTGGATTCATGAAAATCGAGTTGTCACTTCCTCGTTGCATCAATGCTTTAAATTTTACCAAGATGGTATCAAGAAAGTAGAAGCTGACACAAATCCGTTCTTAGAGGCCGAGTCTCATTTTGCAGACGCAAAGTTCTACATGAAAAATGAGATAGTGGAATAAAAAGCAGCAGAAGGGATCACTTCGATAAAAGAGAATGATGAAGCTAAGTTAGAGCTAGAGGCTGACATAAAAAAGAAAGGAGTAGATAGAGAAGTCAAGTCGTGCCTTGTAAAGAGTGAGGCTTCAATGAGTTTAGAAGCTCCTAAGATTCTTAAAGATGAGAACTCTCTAACTTCGCCCATCTTACGCTATGTCCCTGTATCCCGACGGAAAAAGGGTGAAGCACCTTTCGCCGAATGTTCTAAAAATTTAAAAGTAGGCCATATCAAAGTATTAAAGGAAAGTTTCACCACTTCTTTGACAAAGATAAAAAAGTAATGGAGTCAGAGGGTTGAAGGTGATGAGAAGAATGCGATTTTGCCTAAGAAACGGACAAAAGATGGGTTTGACCCCAATGCGTACAAACTTCTGCCTATTGTAGGATATGATTTCACGACCCATACTGAGTTCAAGCGCTTAAGTATCTTTGATGACCAAGTCGAGCTTCCTTCGACGCAAAAGAATCTGTTGAAAAAAGGTTACGCTCTACCAATGTCAAGAAAAGGACTTGGATATAAGTCACCTGAACCAGTTAGCATAACAAGAAGAGAGAAGGTAAAGGTGGAAGATGCCAACCACATAAAAATTAAAGAGGTTGAAGAATCAAAGAAAGAGAAGAATATCAGTCATAGGGTGCCCGCCCTTAAACGCATCGGACCATTAGCTTCTCGCATGTCAGCACTTCAAAGGTTAGGCACGTCAAAAGAAACAAAGAAAGAGACATCTGCTACCACCAATAGGACGCAACCATTAGTCTTCAAAAGATTAAGTAAGCCCATAGAGGAGAAAGAAGCACTGTCTTGGGGTGAAACATGATCATCCACCTTTCTAAGGTTAAGCAAGCAAACAAGCGGAAAGGAAGAAATAAGCTCAACCACAGATATGTCTTGACCATCAGTTTTTAAAAGAATAAGCGTAACCCTAACAAAAGACGGAGGGCATCCCAAGTCTGTGTTTGACCGAATCTCTCATGAAAGCTTAGGGAAAATTGTCAGAGATAAGTCACCGAGTAAAATAAGAAGCAATAAAGACATTTGTAGTGTTGTTCCATCCCGTATGAAAAGAAAAACGTTTGTTACAGTTGAAACAGAAGGTTCATTGAGAGTAAAGCCGTGATATTGCTTCACTAACCCAGAAAAACAGAAAATAAAGCAAGAAGAAAGTAAGTCACCATGTCACCACATCACCGCCATAGAAGAGACAGAAGTTAAGGTAGGTGAACAAGATGTTGATGAAGCACCACTCCAGTTACAAGATGGCGTTCAATCAACGGTAGACGAGCTTAAAGAAATAAACTTTGGAACAAAGGAAGAGCCACGCCCAACTTTCATAAGCACGTTGCTTACGTCCGAGGAAGAGTTTGAGTATTTGAGTCCTCTTTAGTCCCTGAAGTTTTAAATGTCCAATTTTAATCTTTGAACTATCTAAAAAGTTTAAAAATAGTCCTTAGGTTAAAAATAAAACTTAACCCTAGTTAAAATGGATGATGTGGCAAAAAAAACAATAATAATAAATTATTATCATCTTCTTCCCTTTCATATTTCTTTCAAGACCTGTAGTTAAACAAATAAAAAAAAAAAAAAAACAGAGCTTTAATATTTTTTCTTATTCTATTGCTCTCTCCTTCTTTCCAAACTCAATCTTTAGTTTCATATCTCACTAGACTAAAAGTTTTTAAAAAAATCAACATGCCAAATTTGGGTCAAAATTGCTTTTTTTTTATTTTTTCCTCATATTTTATCCTTCCACATCAAATGAGCAAAAATTTGGCACGAGGAAAGTAATGGATCCCTTTTGTTCTTTTGATTTCCCCCCAACTTTTGAGGTGTAAACAGTGAAATCGGTGGAGCAACAAAAAAAGCAATCTCATTCTGAAGAGCAATGGCAAAGGAAATAGCAAGCATGTGCGCAATGAACTACAAGTTGGGAAAGAATATGAACTTCGAATTGTGGAGATAACCTCCTCCATATGGAGCCGATCTACACAAAATAAAAAAGAACCCATTTCAAAATTGCGACAAATCTTCATGAAAACATCAAAGTACAAGCAGAAAAATTCAGATTGAGTTTGGAAAGAATGAGAGAGCAATATAATAAGAAAAAACATTAAGGCTCTGTTTTTTTTTCCTCTTAAGCTATAGGTCTTGAAAGAGGTGTGAAAGGGAAGAAGATAGTAACAATTTTTTTGTCATTTTTTTTCCACATCATCCATTTTAACTAGAGTTAAGTTTTATTTTAACTCAAGGACTATTTTTAAACTTTTCAGATAGTTCAAGGACTAAAATTGGACATTTAAAATGATAGTTCAAGGACTAAAATTGGACTTTTGAAAGTTTAGGGACCAAAATAGAACTTACATGATAGTTCAGAGAATGAAATGGTATTTTACCAAAAATAGCCTTAAAACCTACATCATTCAACCGACTTTCATTTTTTACTAAAATGGTTGGTGGTTTGATGGTTTCATTGTTTGATGAAATCTAATTCAACACCAAAGTCATGAGTTTGATTCGAAATTCGACCCTCATTTATTTGAGAACAATAATGACATTTATGTAGTGTTTGTGGTTTCCTCCCCCAAATTATGCTTTTAAAAAAAAAAGATTTTCATTTTTTTTTTATAAAAGGTGTACGGTACATTTAACGAATATTTTGTTGAATAACATTAGAAAATTCTAGAGCATTCACCTTTATCCTAGATGACCAAGGACGGTTCTTGAACATATACATATGTTCAAGATTGTTAAAGAGGTTTCTAGAGCACATTTTATCCAAGATTGTTGAAGAGAGATCTAGATCATACACAATTAATCTTGGATTGATGAAGAGAATTTTAGAACATCATTTGTCTAAGCATGGTGAAGAATGATCTAGACAATGTACATTGTCCAAAGTGAAGTTTTGGCAAAATTGAGACCACATGATTTACTTGATCCCTAATGCAAGATGTGGCCAATTTATGACCATGAGATTTACTTGGAGGCCAAGTTTATGTGCAATATAAATAGGTGATGTCATTTGTTGGCAAACCATCCCAAAATCTCCCAAGACATCCAACATCTAAGTGAGTGAGGGAGTGAAATAAAAATAGAGAGTGTTTCTCCTTATAATAGAGTTTATTGCTACTTTGTAAGAGAGAAAGTTTGTAACACTTATTTTTTTAATGAAGTTCTTCTATCTTTGTCCGTTGTTTTTACCCTAATTTTTTTAGGAGTTTTCCACGTAAAATTATTGTGTCGTTCTTTTTCTTCTTCCTCTTCATTATTATTGTTATTCTCAATCTATTGTAGCTCTGACCCTGCTCTATTCGATGCAAACAATCATAACAAATGGTATCAGAGCCTGGTTCTTGGTAAAAATATCTACTTATTGTATGCTCTGTGGTTGCCACTAGAAGTGGATCCTCCACATCAGAAAATAAGTTAGATATTTTAACCTTTATTGAAAGGCATATGCATTGTTTACGGTTCGTGGTAGAAGCAATGGCGGCAAGGTTCGAGATTGAGAAGTTCAACGTGACCAATTTCTTGTTGTGGAAGATGAAGATGAAGGTTATCTTGAGAAAAGATAATTGTCTTACAATGAAAGACTGATGAACATCACAGATGATAAGTGGAACGAGATGGACGAGAATGCTATGGAAAATCTTCATGTGGTACTAGCAGATAGAGTGTTGTCAAGCATAGAGGAGAAGAAAATCGTGAGGGAGATTTGAGATCATCTCACAAAATTGTATGAGGTCAAGTCACGTTACAACAAGTTTTTTTCCTTAAGAGGAAATTGTATTCTCTCCCGATGTCTAAAATTCTACTTCAAAGTCTTCCTGATTCGTATGATCAACTTTTCATCAACTTGACAAATGAGGCTCTAGTGGTGACAAGAGATAGATCAACGAAACGTGGCTTTAGTGGGAGCAAAAATCAAGGAAGGGAAAAATCAAGAAGTAAGAAGGACATGAAGTGCTACCATTTTCGTAAGAAAAGACATCTGAAGAAGGATTGTTGAAATCTAAACAAGAAAGATTTCAACCCTCAAGGAAATGTAGAAGACACCTTTAACGAAGGTGGTATTTTATGTTGTGAAGTAGCGACAACTATCGAAGGCCAAAATAGTTTGGCTGATGTACGGTTCATCAACTCAGGAGCCAGTTATCACATGACCTCTAAACGAGAATGGTTCCATCATTATGAACCTGTCCCAAGAGGATCTGTATAATGATTATGCCTTGAAGATTGTCGTTTTGGAACTGTCCAGTTGAAGTTCCATGATAGTACCACTCGTACAATTCAACAAGTGAAACACGTAGAAGACATGTTAAAGAACTTGCTCTCATTAGGTCAGTGAGGACTTTGATAGCAAACTTGGACATGCTGGTGGGAGAGACTTTGCAAAAGGAAGAGGCATCTGTTGCCTCAAGTAGTCCAAGTGAAAGGTTTCCAAAGATGTGGCATCACAAACTTGGACATATGTCGAAGCAAGGAGTTAAAGTTCTTACAGAGCAAAATCTACTCCTATGGATCACTAAGGTATATTTACTTATTGTGACCATTCCGTGTCAAGTGGACAACATGGATTAAAGTTCAACACATCAAATTCTAAAAATGGATTTTTTTTTTTAGAATTGGTTCATTCTGATGCACGAAAAGCACCTGTTACATCATTAGGAGAAGCAAGGTACTTTGTGTCCTTTATAAGCGTTTACTCCAAGAGGTGTTGGGAGTGTTCCATCAAGAAGAAGGTAAATGTGTGACTGATCTTCAAAGTAATCAAAGTGCTAGTTGAACTTCAACCAGGAAAGAAGGTCAAATGTTGTTGGATGGATAATGGAGGAGAATATTCAAGCAATGAGTTTACTGAATTTTGAATCAACAAAGCGTTAAAAGGCATTCAACTACTGTCTACACACCTCAATAAAATGGAGTGGCAGAGCGGATGGACATAACCTTGTTAGAGAACAAGAGTAATATTAATAGTTGTAGACTTAGATAAATTATTCTAGGCAGAAGCAGTCAATATCGCTTGTTGTGTAGTGAGTTGTGCTCCATCAACTGCAATTGAGTTGAAGACATCAGTGCAGATGTGGACTAGAAAGCCTGTTGATTATTCAAACCTCCGTATATTCGAAAGTCTAGTGTACGTGATGTACAATACCCAAGAAGCTACAAAAATGGATACAAAATCTAGAAGATGTTTGTTCTTAGGGTATGCTGATGGTATGAAGGGGTATAACTGTGGGATCCCACTACCCACAAGGTTATCATCAGCAAGGTTCTTAAAGAAGAAATGTATATGCTCCAAACAGACGAAAAAAAAAGAAACTTGGTTTGCAGGTTGAACGAATCTCTGTACGGTCTCATACATGCGTCGAGATGTTACAAGAGATTTTCCTTCATTATGAGCCTTATATACAATAGACTTGGTGCAAACCCTTATGCATATTTCAAGAGGTTTGGTGAAAATATTTTGTGATCTTGTTGTTGTATGGTGACGACATGTTGGTAGCAGACCCCAACAAAGATTGTCTTGAGAGTTGAAGGCTTAGTTGGCTAGGGTATCTGAAATAAAGGACTTGGGACTAGCAAACAAGATTCTGGGGATGCAAATTCACCGAGACAAAAATAATTGAAAGACTTGGCTATCTCATGTGAAGAAGGTATTGTGACGCTTCAAAATGGAAGACTGTAAGCCAATTTCTACCCCTCTTTCTATTAATTTCAAGATATCCTCTAAGATATTCCCTAGCAGTTGAGTGGAGAGGATGAAGATATCTCGAGTACCGTATGCATCAATAGTGGGAAATTTAATGTTCGCCAGAAGTTGTACTAGACCAGACATTGCACATACAGTGGGAGTAGTTAGTCGGTATATGGCGAATGCTGGTGGAGAGCATTGAAATGTTGTTATAAAGATCCTTAGATACACTAAAGGATCGATAGATGTTGCATTGTGTTGTGGAGGATCAAACTTTATTGTCAGAGGACATACTGACATGTTCAGTTGGTGTCGATCTTCGATTGGCCTAGCAGGGAACATAAGTAACATGGAAATGGCAAAGAAGAAACAATGGTGTGGAGATTGATTGATCTTCAATCAAATCTCCAAGTGGGAGAATGTTGAATAACATTAGAAAATTTAGAGCATTCACCTTTATCCTAGATGACCAAGGAAGGTTCTTGAACATATACATATGTTCAAGATTGTTAAAGAGGTTTCTAGAGCACATCTTATCTAAGATTGTTGAAGAGAGATCTAGATCATACACAATTAATCTTGGATTGATGAAGAGAATTCTAGAACATCATTTGTCTAAGAATGGTGAAGAATGATCTAGACAATGTACATTGTCCAAAGTGAAGTTTTGGCAAAATTGAGACCACATGATTTACTTGATCACCAATGTAAGATGTGGCCAATTTATGACCATGAGATTTACTTGGAGGCCAAGTTTATGTGCAATATAAATAGGTGATGCCATTTGTTGACAAACCATCCCAAAATCTCCCAAGACATCCAACATCTAGGTGAGTGAGGGTGTAAGATAAAAATAGAGAGTGTTTCTCCTTATAATAGAGTTTGTTGCTACGTTGTAAGAGAGAAAGTTTGTAACTCCTATTTTTTATAATGAAGTTCTTCTATTTTTGTCCATGCCCCTAATTTATTTAGGAGTTTTCCACGTAAAATCATTGTGTCGTTCTTTCTCTTCATTATTATTATTCTCAATCTATTGTAGCTGCGACCCTGCTCTATTCGATGCAAACAATCATAACATATTTTACATATATTTAGTATAAATTATCGAAAGTTTTTTATCGCAAAATGAAAGAATTCTTCGAAGATCAAACTTGACAATGAAGTGACTTTTTTTTTTGTTAACTTTTAAGAATTTTGAATGATTTGTTCAATCAAAGTTCTTGTACACTAATCTGACTTAATTTTGAGCAAAGTTGAATTTTGTTTTTCACTGTAATGAGTGAGTTTTGAGAAATTTTTATTTTATTTTAGTAACAATTTTGATGAATTTAGCATAAATTAGTTTCGTACTAAATTTGTTACACTTATTTAAAATTTAATTTTAATACGATGAAACTAAAAGTTCAGAACATAGTTTGAAGCGTTGTTTTTATTTTTTGTTTTTTTAGTGTAGGGTAAAATATGGAAAAAGATATTTTGTAGAAGAATGATTATAAAGGGTAAAACAGAATTGAGTGTTTGTATGTATATTTGGAGTGGTGAATAAGAAATGTAGATTCATAACTAAGAGTAAGTTTGAAACTTAAATTATTTGTTTTTATTTTTAATTTTTAATTTTTTTACTTTTAGTTTTTTGATGTCAAACAAACTTTCAATTTTTTTTTTACTAAGAAAGGAATGATTTAGGAATAAAATGAGAGTATAATGTTTTTTTTGTTAGTACACATAAAAAGTCTGTAGCGGTGGAAGGTTAAAGGGAGACATTACTCAAGTAGTGAAAAAAGTAAGGTTAAATTATCAAATATACCATTTATAGCGGTGGAAGGTTAAAGGGGAACATTATTCACATAGTGAAAAAAGTGAGGTTAAATTATCAAATATGCAATTTATAGCGGTAGAAAATTAAACGGGGACATTACTCGTGTAGTAAAAAAAAGTAAAGTTAAATTATCAAATATATCTCTAAATTATCGAATGTATGTTAACAATACTCTTGAATTTAGAAAAGTTTCAAAAATATTTCTGAATTTTAAAAATCGTTTAAAAAATACTCATATCATTAATTTTAATGAATATCGTTAAAGTTTTGTTTCAAATATATTTTAAACTTTACAAAAAAAAAAAATTAAAAATATCCTTAATCTAAAAAATGTAATATATATATATATATATATATATTTATTTATTTATTTATCAATAATTTTTTTTTTATTAATATATGAAAGTTTTGTTTGAAATATCCATAAAACTCTATGAGAAAAATTTAAAATTTATGAGAATTTAAAATTAATTTGACTTTTTATATAAAAAAGAATAACGAGATTTAACATATTATTAACATTTGAAATGTAGTAATAATAATTTGATTAAATAAGTTCTAAAAGTTTAAAATTCATAAACATAACTATCCATCATAATTCTTTAAAGTAAAAAAAGAATGATAAATTGGTTGGGATATTGAATTTAAAAACTTAACTAATAGGGTAGTGATAGAATATTTTTACCTTAAATTATTTAAATACTCTACTTACCCCCCAAATGTTTGAATTTAATGTCAAAATCTAGGGATGAAAATTAAACTCTCGTAACACTGTTTTAAATGAGATTTGTTGTTTATTATTCCATTAAGATTAACGTTAGAATTAAGAGTTTATTTGTAACTATATGATATATTTAAATTTCTTAAATTTTTCTTATCAATTTTTAATAGGACATTAAACTTGAAAATTTAAAGCACATTACACTATATAATGAAAAAAAAAAAAGAAGTTAGTTTGAGTTAATATTCGATCATTTTTTTATGATAAAGACATAAATAAATAATAAAAGAATAAAAAATATATTAAGAAATTAATTTTAATCATGAGACTAACTATTCAATTAATTAAACCACTTATATTAACATAAAAATAATTCATAAGTTAAGAATATAAAAGTAAATTAAATAATTAGGGTAGTTGAAACACAACTTTACATTTTTCATTAAAAAATACTAATGATAAATAAATTTGTAAACATTTTTAGGTCAAGAATATTTTTTTTATAACCGAAAATCGGAATTTCGCTCTCATATATAGGGTACCACTCATCTGTCACCAAAATACATTGGAAGAGTGAAGATACAAATTAAGAGTGTCTAATACAAAGGTATTTTTTAATCTTTTTTCAAGATTCAAAGATATTTTTTAGATATTTTTTAAAATTTAAGAATATTTTTGAAACTTTTTTAAAGTTCAAACCTATTTTTAAAACAAAATTTTAACAATTTTCATTTAAATTTAACGATAAAAATATTTTAATCACGTTTATTAAAAGTTCAAAGATATGATTAATACAAGCTTGGTAGTTATATTTGACAATTTAGCCAAAAAGTAATAATAATAAGTTTGGAATGGAAGTTATTTGAAAGGTTGTGGGGGAAGTTGCGTTGTGTTTCGTCATAAATCATAATAATGAGAGGGGAAGGTAAAGTTGGACGCACGGTGTGGCTCTCAGCTCATACTCATTTATTTGGGAATCAATCATTAGTTTGTGGTTTATGTTTTTAAAAAGAAAAAATAAATAAAAAAGAGAAAAAGGAAAAAATAAAGATTGAGATGAATGCGGGTGAATGAATAACAATAATAATTATGATAATTTGAAATGTTGAAATTAGTACTAACATCATTACCCTTGACTCCATTTTGTCATCTTTTATTTTGCAATAAATCTCCATTCACCCCACCCTTTTTTCATGCAAATCATTTTTGCTCGAATTTCACACACACACACACACACACACACACACACACACACATATATATATATATATATATATATATATATATATATTTATTGACTAATAAATATATATTTTTAATACATAAATTAAATTACTACTAATTCAACTTGAGGGTAATACTCATAAAAGATTATCTCATTTATAAATACATAATTTATTATAATATACTTAATTTGTAGTATTTTCGTAATACAATAATATTTTAAATGATAGATTCCAACTTGTATTTTCTTAATTATTTAGTCTATATAATGTAATCCACACTTATTCGCACTTAATTAAGATTTTATGAGATTATGAATTATAATTCTCTTTAAATTATAAAAGCGAAAATTGCAATTTAGCTAAATGTAAAATAATAAAAGGCAAAAAAATTGTGTTGAGATTGGATTGAAATGGAATGATCTAAAAAAAAAAAGAAAAAGAAAAAAGAAAAAAAAATGGAATGATTTTGAGTTTGGTGGTAAGGAAAAAGAAAAGGTCAAAAAGGAAAAATGAATGATGGGGTGGACGTGGCATGGAGGGACCCACACAGTGGAAGAAGCGGTGGGAAATGATGATGATTACGGGAAGACATAGCCATCATTTGCACGTGTCTATGCCCCACACAGTTCCCACGTAACCCCAAACCTTCGCACCTATTTTTTAGAGGATTTTTCAGTTTTCTAAGTTTAGCTTCTATAATTGATTTTTTTTTTTTTTTTTTTAATTATAACTACGGGAGATGAGAGAATTTTAATTGGAAATTTTTTAGTCATCGAAAATACATTGATATAACTGAATTACTGTGCTTTTGTTGACAGCTTCTATAATTGACTCAAATCTTTTGTTTTGCCTTTAGTATATGTAATGGTGGTATTTTTTGAAATTAATTACAAATTTTTTATTTAAATTTTAAAAGTTAATTAAATTTAATAAAAAAATAGGATTTTATCCGATCAATTCATTAAGAAAGATTTGAAAAGATTTTTCTTAAATCCTTTCTTTTCCAATTCCAAATTTATAATAAACTCTATTATAATTAAAAACTTTTCACTCTTCAAGAATTCACTTAACCATATAAACACATTTATTTTTTTATTTTTGCGCACTACACACCAAACAGTCAACCACCATTCTCTTTTTCCCTCCCTCATTCACTTTGTATTTTGTACAAATTAACACTTTTTCTCTCTCTTCGATTTCCTCAAACTTTCATCTCATATCTATGTCGTTAGAGGTGGGTTCTCGACAAATAAACCACAAATTTGGATCTCGACAACATGAGCGAATCCAAAAAGTGGTGACTTGCCTAGCTTCCGACAAGACGCTACCACCTTGCTTTGCATGTCATCCTTATATTTTGCTTCGATTGGTCGATCAGGTAAGGAAAACTAACTCTCTTATATGTGGTGTGTGACAACACTCGTGAATAATATTTGTTTAGTATTTTTATTTGATTATAATACGTGGTTGTTAAATTGATGTGTAACATAATTATTTGAAAGTTGTATGTGGTTGTTACTTAAAATATTTTACTTTGACTTGAATACGTCTATAGGAAGTTATGAGGTTGTGAATTATTTAATAATTTGGAATTAAGATTATGGAGTTGTAAGGATTGAGTTAAGAATAAGTTGATTGAATGCGAGAATTGTCATTGATGGTTTGTAGTCACTAAAAGTTAGTTATTTTTAGTTGAAGAAGTTAAGCTCATTCAAAGATCAAAGAGGGTTGGATAGGATTGAATAAAATTAAACGGTTGAAGTATGAACTTGTGATTATGAAGTGTGAACTAAGATTGAAGTGTAAGAGTCAAGAGTTGGGTGTTGGTCATTATAGATATTAATGCATAGTTATTGGTTGGAATTAGTTAAGTTTACCAAAGTTCTTAAGGATTGGAATTGGTATTTGGATATTTAAGTAATGATCATTAAGGATGTGCATTGGATTTTTAAGTGGCTGAAGTATGAGATTGCGATTATGAAGTGTGAACTAAGATTGAAGTGTAAAAGTCAAGATTTGGGTGTTGGTTATTATAGTTATTAATACATAGTTATTGGTTGGAATTAGTTAAGTTTACCAAAGTTTTTAAGAATTGGAACTGGTATTTGGATATTTAAGTAAAGATCATGAAGGATGTGCATTGGATTTTTAAATATTTAAATATTAAAGTTAAAAGATAAGGAATCATGAAAAATAACTCAATGTAGTTGATTTATGATTAGTTGGCGATCCAACCAAGTTTATATAAGTTGGAAATTTGAGGTCTTAAGAAAAGGTGATTAAGAATGGAAAGTTAAAAGGTTTGAGCTAGTATTGACATGTTAGAATTGTCTGTGCTTAAATGAGTTTAAGCAAGTAAAATTAAAGGCCTATTATTAAGGATGAAGAGTTAAGAGCGACATATTATGCTCTAGCATTATATTAGAATAAGATTCGAATGAGATGGAATAAGAATTGCATAAGATGGAATTATGAAGAGTTAAAAGAGGGGCTTTAGCCCTATGTGTAACGGCCCAGTTTCCATTTCGATTCCCCAGGTATGTTCGGATGTTTATTCAGTTGTTCGGTTGGGCCGTTAGGGCAGTTTGAGCCTTTAGGGGCATTTTGGTAATTTTGCCTTTAGGGTCGGTTTTGTAATTAACTAGGGTATCAGGTCTGTTTCTGTCATTTGCTAAGTTCAGGTTATTCCTTCGGTTTCAGGGTTCTAGGATAGAGTTGCTTTTTGAGAGGCTTGAAGGTCAGTTTGCTTAAAAGAGAAAAAAAGGAAATTAATTGTTTAAGTTTTCCCTCGCCAGGATTCGAAGCGGGGATCGCTTAAGGGCACGTGGCACTCTCCCGTTCAATCCTTCTTCTTTTACCGAGACCCTAAGCCTAGCCGACAATCACTTCCCATTTTTCTTCTTCTTCTCCCTCACGAATTCTCTCTTCCCCATCTCAATTCTTTTCTTCTCCATCGTCCCTTCTTCTCTCTCTAGCCAATCGCCCAATCCATCACCGAGACCCCATTGCACAGTCGCTCGAGACCGCATGCCTAGCCGAGCATCGTAACCGCACCTCCCCACAATCCCCTTGCCCATCGCTCGCACGTCCTCTCCAAAATTACCTGCGCCAACTCGCCGCTGTCGCAAGCCCTCGCCCGAGCATACAGCCCTGCAAAGCCACTCGTCCGCGAACGCTAGCAGCAATCGCAGCCTTGCGATCGCGTTTCCGCGCCAGCCCCGCTCAGCCGCGATCGTCCCTTGCCCGCGACCTCGCCCTTGCGTAGCCGTCTCTCGCGCACGCCCGGATAGCCAGCCTGAGCTTCGTACCAGCCGCACCTCATTCGCCCGCACGCAAGCCTTCGCCACAACCCCAGCCGCACGCACACCTTGTCGAGGCCTAGCTACCGAGCCTTATGTTGGGTTTTGGGTAACTCATTCCCAAGTTTTGTGTTGGATACTTAGTTTTGTGCAGTTGTTTGAATAGTATTTAATTTGTGCTGTTAATTATTATTGCTAGGTTCTGCAGCTCAAGGAGCACTATTTATCGATTTATGATTTCTTCTTGTTTTTCAGGTAAGGATTTCTTACCGGGGTTGTGCGGACCCTGCGAGACTTCGTTGATTGCATTCCCGTTTGCTTGTTTACTGTTTACGAGCATGTTTAGTGGATAGGATTTATATGCTGTTCTGTTTCCTGCTAGCATGTTTTATTCCTATTTCCACATGTTAGTGCCATGCTAGGTTTGTTCTTCCAGCATGCTTTGATTCCTGTTTACACTCGTAGTACCATGCTAGGGTTTATTATGTAGTTGAGCATGTTTGATTGATAGGGAAAAGGGTCGAGTATTCTTAGATAGAACTTGTTAGGTTGTCATCATCTAGAGGCTGAGAGCGGACATAACGTACTTTGTCCCCACAGGTCAGGATCAGCGAGGACAGGATCCCGACCAGGTGTGGTCTAGCTCATCACATCGGCATAAGCCTAGTTTGTAGCCTGCTAAAGCGGAACCCTTCCAATGGTGCAAGCCTGCCTTGGTCGGTTCTTAGCTTCAGGCATCGGTGGTATTCAGGCTGCTACAGTTGAGTGCCGAGGGCCTCGCACTATTGTAGATCAGTGATACCGCTTTCGAGTCTTTAGGCTTGCGTACCTAGATCGGCGTAGTTTGTCCCTAGGCCCCCACATTTACGTGGTTTGCAGCAGCATGCGGTGTGCGAGCACACACGTTAGGCGTCGGAAGGAGAGCTCCCTTGGGCTAATGTTTGTGAGTACACCATTTCCGTTTTGAGTTTAGAGCCAGACACCGGGTACTCTCCCAGATGTCCTAGGACCAGTTTGAAAAGCTGGTCAGGACCAGCTTTTGAGTTGGTCTTTTGGCCGAAGGTATGAGACCTTCGAGAATATTTGTTCGGGATTAGTTATTGAGCTGATCACTACGCCGGAAGTAAGAGACTTCCGATGACTCAGGAGTTGTATTGACAACTCATTCTAGGGATTCTGTGTTGGTAACTGTT
>JBBMKA010000020.1:9033597-9052823 GCA_037833695.1 Sechiopsis laciniata | reverse complement strand
TTTTCAGGTATTGGAACATGCCGTGGTGGATGACTGAGAAAAGCTGATGAGATCATGGACACGGTCTTGAGTCATTTATTTCCGCACTAGACTTAGGACAACAATAAATGTATTTCGCACTTTTATAAATTCAAACTCTGTTTTATTATTATTTTATTAAGGATGATTTTGTCAAACTATTCAATTTTAATTAATGAGATTATAATTGTTTTCGAAAATTTGCAGCACATTTAATTTATTTGAATTGATGTATTTAATGCATGCGTGGTAATTATCCTTAAAGTCTAGGTGGGTTTTTCGTGAGGATTAGAATTAAAATGGTAGCAATATAATAATCTCTTTGTTTCCAAATTACAGATTTTATGTGGGAGCTACTTGTTTCTTGGTTCCAGTTTGCAACCGTGTGTTTTAATATATATATATATAAGGGTTTCCAGAATTCCAAAGAGGAGCCCCAATAATGTTAATTAGCATTATTAAACGAGAAGTATTTGATTACGCTACGTGGTTACTTGATTTCACTTGACTATTTCTAAGAGTGATGACTATTTTGATCATAAATAAACACGAGTCATTTTAAGATGTTTATCTATCATTTACATTATATTCTTTCTAGAAAACTTTTGGAGAAATTAACTAATATGAAATTAGTAAAATACTTACCAATCTTGTAAGTGTGTATATTATATATACTTACTAACATATATGTTGAGATATGCCTTCAACGATTTAATACTCCACAATTACTTAGTCGGGAGTTTTGCTGCCTGGTCAGTGAGTGGGAGTTCGAGGATAATGCCCACAAAACTTAAACGAAATGTGTATTGCTGTTTCTATTTCGTATATGGGCTTTTATGTAATTTGAGTCTTTATCTATAATAGGTTTAATGAGAGTGCACTACATAAACTCAAATTAAACCCTTGCCTCGCATGATGTTCAATCTGTGTTTTTTCGCTCTCCTTAATAAAATTGTGCCCCCTCTCTGCCTGTGGAGTAGCTAACACACCGTTAGTGAACCACGTAAATTCTGTGTTCTTCTTCTTTTACGTTTTTTTTCTTTATTCTTCGATTGATTGTTGATTATCGTTTTCGTATATATATATAATGATGATTTGACTAATAATACAATATCTATGTGGCACAACATAATCCTTATATGTATTGCTATGTATGTTCAAGGTACACACTCAAAAGTTGGCAAGTATTTATCTTATAAAATTACTCTAAACCAAGTATATGAAGATATCTTGAAGGTGTTTTGATGTAAAATTGGAGAGTGATTATAAATGAGGGATAATTTTAAGTGATTAGAAATTTAAATTTTAGTAATTGCTCATTTATATGTGGTTATTTATAGAAGGGTTGCAATTAATAACTCGTTTGGATGATAGTTTTTGTAGAGGGCTTATAGACATTAACTCGTTTAGATGTGATTAAAAATGAGTAATTCTTTTGAGGGGTTGGAAATGAGTGAACTAATTCCCACTTAATAACTGAGATGTTTAGTCTGACTCTCTTCATTCCATGTGGGAACTTCTAACCTATTAGTCAAACACTATTTGTAATAGTGAGTCGAGTTAAATAAGGTTAGCATTTAATATAAAGTTCAAATTCATAAACATGGGGTGTTTGTTTGACATATTTAGGTAGGATTTAGGTTAAGGAGTTATATTGAAGAGTTATATTGAGTAGTTAAAAATTGAGAGTTGTGCAAAAACTTGTTTTGATGTAGTTTTTGTATAGAAGAGTTAGAGTCAAAATCTTGTTTAGATGTAGATTTAAAATGAGTAGTTATTTTTATTAGTTAAAAATGAAAGATTTTGATTGATTTAAAATGAATGATTAAAAATGAGTGGTTAGAAATAATTGAATAGTTATAAATGAATGATTAAAAATGAAAGATTTTAATTGATTTGAAAGGAATGATTAAAAATGAGTGGTTGGAAATGATTGAGTAGTTATAAATGAATGATTAAAAATGAATGGTTAGAAATGTGTAAAAACCCGACCCAAAAATGGTCATAAACCTGGTCCTTACTCAGCATGCATGCATAAAAGATAATTAAAAATCACCTAGCATTCTGGTTTGCATAAAAACATCCATTTAAAATTCCAAGAAACCTGTTTATAAACGTTTAAAGAACCTGTTCAAGCATTAAAAGCAACCCTGGCCAGAGCATAATTTGAAATAGCAAAATACAAAAACATTCAAATACAACATCAGGTTCCATCTGCAAATCCTATGGACTCCGTGTCCAACCACATGCTGAATTAAATCAATAAACAAAACATAAAGCAGAGTGTCGGCGGCTCCCATGATCATACAGCTTCTCCTCTAGCCGTCCTGGTGCTGTCCCAAGTTACCTGGTGGAAAAAAATACATAAAATAAGGGTGAGTACAAAGGCACTCAGTAAGAATCTCCAACCGGGGTACAGTACGAAACAACGCATCATCTAGCATCCAAGTACACAAGCAAACAGTTACCAACACAGAACCCTGGAACGAGATGTCCATAGATCTCCTGGGTCATCGGGAGTCTCTAACTCCCGGCAAAGTGGTCAGCTCAATAACTGACCCTGAACAGATATCCTCGAGGGTCTCTACCCTCGGCCTAAGTAACCGCTCAACAGTTGGTCCTGTCTAGCTTTCCAAACTGGTTTTGGGACATTCGGGAGAGTACCCGGTGTCTGGCTCTAAACTCGAGAAGGAAGTGGTGTACTTACGAACATTAGCCCAAGGGAGCTCTCAGCCCGACAACTAACGCGTGTGCGCACCGCATACTGCTGCAAACTGCGTAAATGTGGGGGCCTAGGGACATACTACGCCAGTCCAGGTACGCATGCCTGAAGACTCGAAAGTAATGTCACTGATCTACAGTGCCCCTCAGCGCTTGACTGTAGCAGCCTGAATACCACTGACGCTGAAGCTAAGAACCGGCCTATGCAGGCTTACACCGTTGGCAGGGTTCCATACTAGCAGGCTACAGACTAGGCTTATGTCGGTGTGGTAGCTACTCCACATCCGGCTGCCGGGGTAAGGAATCTGTCCTCACAGCCCGACCATTGGGGACACGTACGTTGGTCCACTATCATCCTCTGAATGATGACAACCTAATAGTTCTATCTAAGATTACCCAACCCTGTTTCTTAACAAACAAACATGTTTCACAACAAGTAACCCTAGCATGGTACTACGAACTTAAAACAAGAAATCAAGCATGCTGGAAGAACAAACCTAGCATGGCACTAACATGTGAAAATAAGCGTCAAACATGCTAGCAGAACAGTTCAGCAAAGAATTTCCTATCCACTAACATGCAAGTAACAGTAAAACAAGTAAACAGGAATGCAATCAGAGAAGTCTCACAGGGTCCACCCAACCCCAGCAAGAAATCCTTACCTGGAAACAAGTAGGAATAAACACACAAGAATAAAGTGCTCATTGAGCTGCAGAATCAACAGATAGATAACCCTAGCAAACAAATAACAAGTACAATTAATAACACATCTAACTAAAAGGCTAAGCTACAAGAACAACGGGCTCGGGAAAGGTTACCCAAAGCCAACACAAGGTTCGACAACTGCTTGGCTCAGCTAGGGCTTGATTTGTTGCAAGAAGTGCTCTCGGCTAGATGCTTACGGCAAGGGTGGAAGCTTCTCGGCTGCAAGGTGTCAAAGCTTCTCGTCTAGGATTTGGTTTTGTGGCAAGGTTGGATCTTGGCACGTGCTCCTCTCGATAAGGCAATCAAGAGCAAGAAATGGTCCTCTCGGCTAGAGCAACAAGAACAAGAAGGTGTTGCAATGGTGATCTCGACAATGGGGTTGAGGAGGAAAGTGGTGCTCTCGGCTAGGAAGGATTTGCGGGAGAAGGAAGAGCCCTCGGCAATGGAGAAGGAGATGCGGCAAGATGGGAGAAGGAAGAGCTCTCGGCAATGGAGGGGGAGAAGATTAGGGTTACTGCTAGGGCTTGCTGTAAGGACTTAGAGATTTCGACAATAGGAGAAGAAGAAAGCTTGGAGATGCAGTTGGCTATGGTGAATTCAGCAAGGGAGAAGGTGGAGAAGAAGGTTCGCAAAAATGGAGAAGGAATTGCAAAGAAAATGCGTGAGGCTTCCAAAAAGTCTCGGCCAAATGAGGGGAAGGAATAGGATTTGACACGTGTCCCTGGCCACCCGTCTTCGAGTCCCAGCGTGGACACTTTTTTCTCTTATTTTCTCTTCTTTTAAACAAGCCTTTCAAACTCAAACCAACAGGGTTCGAGCCCTGGCGGAGTCATCCTTTTTCTTCTTTTTCCTCAATTAATCAACAAAGGCTCCGAACCTCTCGAAAAGCTATTCCAACCCTGGAAACCTGAAATCGAAGTAAAACCCAAACTTAGCAAATTACAGAATCGCTCCGAAACCCTGGTTAATTACGAGACTACCCCCGAGGGCAAAGTTACCAAAATGCCCTTAGAGGTCTAAACTGCCCTGACGCCCAACCGATCAACCGAAAAAGTAACAGAACGTACCTGGAGAACCGAAAAAGAAAACTGGGCCGTTACAAAATGAAAGTTATTTTTAAAAGTATAAATAAGAAGAAGTTAGTAAAAACTCGTTTGGATGTAGGTTTTCGAGAAGGTGTTTATCATTTTTTTTCTTCTCAAAAGTAATTGTAAAAGTATGTAAAAATCATACAAAAAAACCATACAATAACAAGTGGGAGAAAGGTACTAAGGTTCTCAATTTAGAGTTATCTTCTTTTCTTTTCTTTTTTGAGTACATATTGGAGAAGGGGGAACAAATACCGATTCTCGAACTCGAACCTGTGACGCTGGTGTTGAACTGGTTTACAACCAAAAAAGCATACAATAACAAGTGGGAGAAAGGTAATAAGATTCTCAATTAATAAAATATTGTTTATAAATATGGTTATTGATACCTATCTCCATTCTCTATCCATGGTAGGACGTGTTAATTATATCCCTCCCTAATTAAACAAGTCAAATAATTGTTATAGCATTATAAGTCACAATTAATAAAATATTTTTTAATGAAATGCAGGTAGAAAATAGTAGATAATAATAGATAAGTTGTTAAGGACTATATATTGTATAAATTTTTCTTTTAGAAAATAGATACTTCATTCATTGTAAGAATATGTAAGCACATGGTTACAATTTAGGGTAGTTAATTAATGATACCTCTCCAATGTAGGCAATATTTCCAATATCATAATCATTAAACAAATTTGATTTACGGTACTAAAAAATCACATTAGAGATTATCTTCTCAAATCTTACTTGTGGTTAGTCTTTGAAAATACGAGCGTTTCGTTTACAAACTTCATGTAGCTGACAACTGAAAGAAAAAAAAAAAGTTTAGAACAATTCGAATCAATAAAGAAGTATAGAAAGAGATATAGAAATATTTAATAGAGGGTTTTTTTCTTGGTTGGGGATGGTTGGTCAGGAGATGACTCGCAATTGAAAGATAGAGACAAAGATTAGAATGAAATTGGTAGCCATATAGAATGCTCCCTTTGTTTCCAAAAGTTTTATGCAGAAACTACTTAGATCGTTTTTTATAACTATTTTGTTTTTAGCTTTTAGTTTTAAAATTTAAGACTACAACAACTTACTTCACCTTTTTTTTTTTTTGGAAATCAACATTTTACCTATATTTAAAAAAACCAAATCAAAATTTAGAAACAAAAAGGTAGCTTCTAAAAGCTGGTTTTAGTTTTTGAAATCTAGTTAGTATTTACGTACTTTTTTAAGGAAAGACGGAACACACATTGTAGGAAACTCGAGTAAAAATAAACTTAAATTTTAGAAACAAAAAACAAAAAATCAAATAGTTATCAAATGGAGACTTAGTTTCTTGCTTCCAGTTTGCGGCGTGTGTATTTATATATATAAGCGTACTTAGAATTGCATCTTCAAAATTCGATAAGTGTTGCAATATTTCTCCTTTTATTTTAACTTACAAAAAATATTTTATCGAAGAAAGAGAAATGTTTACATAAATGTTAATATGTTGGGAAAAACCTTTCCTAATAATAGCAAGAATAAGCAGAAAAATAATCGAGAAATTAAAGGAAACCACAAAATAGAAAGATACAAAAATTTATGTGGAAAAACTCCAACGTGGAGAAAAAACTTCCACTATGTAAAAAATTATTACATTCACACAAAATTCTCTCCCAAACCCCAATCACATAAACACTATGTTCAAAACTTATACTACTCTCACCCTTTGCCTCACCCTTCATAAGAGAATACAAATAAAATTTAACTAGAGTCAGTATATCAAGTTTAAAGTACTTTTAACTGGGATGATTTGAAACAAAAGTCATATGTTCCTTTTATAGTGCTTAGAGCACATCACTACCTTGCATATTTTCAATGTGGAATAAATCACTTCTAATATTTTGCCAAAATCCAACAAATTCCACCTTAGCGACATATTTGAAGAATCCATATCTTCTGCTGCAACATTGTCTTCTCTGACAATCATAATTCTCAACTCTTAGAATTATAACATACTTGATCGGTTGAAACTGCCTAAAATAACTACTAATAATCTGATTGGTTACGCAATAAACACCCAATGCTACAACATTCAACAGACTACACACAAGTATATGCAGTCAATCATAGTCAAGTGATAAGTTTACAAGTCATTCTCCAAAGGGACTGGCTTTAATCTCTAGATAAGCACTAATCGGAAAGTCACAACAGGAAAATAAAGGATGTAATTGAGGTCAGCTAATACTACTAAGGCTAAAAATTCCAAACATAAAACACGCAACAGAAATGCTTTGAACATTAACAACAGAAACAGAACACAAGAAATGCTCTCAGCATTCAGACAGACAACAATCCAATACAAAATGCTAACAACGTTCACTGAGAAATACTAAAACGTAAATGCTGGAAACACAAAGAAATATCCAAATGAGATGATAGGTTTGGGTCAAGGGACTTTTAAGTGTGATTAGCATGCAACAAGGGTAAGTTTATGGTGAGAAGAGAACTCCGCACAAACCGTGGTCTAATGCTCTCTTTCGAGATGCACTCATTCTTTTCGAGTTTGAGCTTTCGCACCTAAACTCGAAGCTAAAAACGATGAAATGCGCACTAGCGAGGGGACTATTTCTAGCCTCCCTCTCTAACATGCAAGAGATCTTAACATGAAACTAATGGACATGAATAACAGTTATCTAATCCTTCTCTCTTTGGAGATAAAGCGAAAAGAAAACATGAATGGATGATCAATCGAAACATATTATAACTTAAAATGCCTATTATGTCTTAGTTTAACATCCCCCTCTTACCCAAGACACATGTGTCACACACTCTACCCACAACCTTTACGTAAATGCATTTAGCTCATGATCATAATGCAAAAACCCAAAACAGAAGATGCGAATGCTGATAACATTGAATTTCAGAACTCAGAACAACGACTAAAATAGCCCACAAACAGTAATGCAATGGAACTGTAAAGATTCAAGGAGAACTACAACAAACGAAGTAAGAAACACAAACAACACAACGGAATAGTGAAGGAAACTTTGAAAATGGTATAACGAGCCAAGAGAAGCTATGAACAAGCTTTCTCAGCTGATCAACAACGTCCAACCAGAAGGATTACAAAGAAAGAACAAAACTACAAAAACACTACCAAAAACGGAGAAGAGAATGTTCTAAAACAGGAAGAAAAGAAAATGCAGAAGGTAGATGCTTCAAACACTGATTCTTCACGTCGAGTCTGGCAGCTCTCCAATCCCCAAAAATTCCAAAGAAGTTAATTCATCCCCAAAAGAGGCCTTATATACTCTCATCTTCCTCTAAGATCAACGGCTGGGATTCTAGGGCAAAATGTGCCTTGCTTTCCATTCCCAAACCGACCAGATCTGACACCGCTTGCCACACTGTCGCGTGCCCAGAAATTTCAGCTTTTGCAGGAACTTCTTTGCCAAATCTTGAATGCTGCAACATCGGCTATCTATCAAATGACTCATCCTTACTTCCTTCAATTTCTTCTGACTTAAGCATAATGCTGATGCTTCAAACATTTCCAAACCTACAGCGATAGAGCAGATACTTAGCGAGAATGGAATTTCTTGCAATGCTATCGGGAATGCTTCAAACATTGATTTTTTTAGCCTACAATTCTAACTTTCTCATAATTTCCTAATCCTTGTCTTTTTCTACATGCATCGCAATTTTAATATAATTCTCTGCCTTAAGGTGATTCTAAGCATGCAAGTGTGATGAAAAAAATGCTTAATTTCTTAAATAACGCACCCTAAAAGAGGACTAAATAATTCTCTATGTGAGAGTTAACACACCCCCAAACTTGAACCATTAATGTCTCAAACAATGCTCAACATGCATGTGTTAACACTAAAAATTCATTTTTGGCATTCTCAGCATTGCGGTTCTGCCTTGGAAATTTTCGTCGTAAACTAAAGCCCTCAGCATTCGCTGATCACTTTTAGCCTTGTATGCTTCCCAACACAAGGTTTATCCCTAATCACCAATTCTTCCCTGCTAAAATAAGAACTTAAGCTCCCTTAAACACTAATGCCTACGACTCCAAACCATCTCACGCAATCCCTTGATCCTCCTAAGTTTAGCCAAAGCATCTAATTAGCGCTTTTTTTTTCACGCACACACACTTTTAGCACTTCGAGCCCCCTCAGACCGACTACACCCAAATTCCATAGTTCTTAACATGGCATACTTGAGCAAAGCAGCGCACTTAAGCAGCGGAAACAACCGAAGTTGAGGCGTTGGAAGGCTTTGGAATGCTCTCAGCACTATGGCTACTAGCCTTAGTTCTCGAAGGCTTTTCTTTCTTACATAGCTCGGCTTTTTGCCTTATTACAACACTTTGGCCTTTGGCCTTATTCAATAGTACATACCTTTTTTTTTTAAGCTTTTCTTTTACTTTCACATTTTTTTGAATGCTCGTAGCATTTTTCCTAACATTTTTTCTCAAGAGTGCTTTTCGCATTTTTATTCGCATAATTTAACTAGAATGCTTTGATCTTTGTTTTGAATTTAGAAATTTATGTCTTTTTCATGCACGGGCTTACCCTCACCCCCAAACTTGAATTCTTCATTGTCCTCAATGAAGGTGAGGCTTAGTTCCCCTAAACTTAAGGTTTTCAAGATTTCTTGTAAGAATGCTTTAAGCTTTCAGATTTAGAATTTTGGAGTTTAATTTTTTTTCTTGTTTTGATCAGGGATTAATTGGTATTAGGTTAGGATTGCTTTAGAAAGCATACTTAGCTAAAGGCTCAAAACTAAACCAAGATTTTAGTTTGCTAGGGAAATTTCAAGGGCAGAACACAATGCTGAGAACAACGAAACTTCACCTATTGCAACTAAATATATCAGAGAAATAAGGATTACTAGAATGCTACCGGAAAAAATAGATATTTTAGAAGCACCACATCTTAGTCTTCTCTTAAAATCCTTTATACTCCAGATTGTATCATCGCATCTTTGACTTACACTTGCCACAAGTCGACGATCTTCCTTTCATTAAATTTTTCCACATCAATCTTCACCGCACTTGTAAAGTTTGACATATCTGCTTCACTCTTAACAAATCAGCAAATAGCGAACAACACTATTCACAACACTCATCTCTAACTTGTTTCAAGAATTATTTTCTGATATGGAAGCTCAGACAAAAGCTTTGATACCACTTAATGGGAAAACCCTTCTCTAATAACCGAAGGAATAAGTAGAAAAATAACTGAGAAATTAAAGGAAACAACAAAATAGAGAATTCTTTCACCAACCCAATTACATAAACATTCCCTTCAAAGCTTATATTTCTCTCACCCTTTACTCCACTCTCAACGAGAGAATACAAAAAAATAAAATAATAATAAAAATAAATAAATAGAGTCAGTACACCAAAGCTTAAAGTGCTTATAACTGAAATGTTTTGAACCAAAGCCATATGCTTATTTTATAGTGCTTGGAGCACACCACTACCTTGCATCCTTCCGATGTGACACTTCTAATATTTTGCCAAAACTCAACATAATATTAACGTATATGGTGGTTACATTCTATGTTTTTATTTTATTTTTTAATTCTTTGAAGTTAAAATAAGATGAGGTCCCTATTATGCCATATAAATAGATAACAATATTTAGGTATAAATATTTGTTTTGAAAAAATGTATGCTAGGAACACACCTAATAACTCTTAAATAACTTTGATTTAATACATCAAGAAGCCGTACTAGTTAGCAATCAATTTTCTCTCAAATATGGGTCTAGGTTTAAAAACGTCCAAGAGGTGCCCTAATTACTAATTAACATTTATCGAAAAGTATTTGGCTATGCTACGTACTTGCTTTATCTGTTTTTAATAGTGAAAACTATATCCTCAAAAATAAATACATGTTATTTCAGCATATAATTTTGTCTATCATTCATATTCTTTCTAGACAATTTGTTAGAAAGTCACCTAATTAACATAAAATTATTCAAGATTGCTTTAAATCAAGCACGTGGATATATCATATGCGAGTAAATAATCCACTAATAGCTACGATGTTTAGTCGGACTTTCTTCATCTTCATGTGATTAAGAGTTCCAAATTAGTTCTAATTACCTCTTAATCAAATATTATCTGTATTGACGAAGTTGAGTTAAGTAAACATTGGCATTTAATATAAAGTTTAAAAGTTCAAACTATTCATAAATATTGTGGTGTTCATTATGTATTTATTGATTTTTTTAAAGGGATACTAAATTAGTTGTATAAGCATGTAAAAGTCATACCATTTAATTTGGGGAGAGAACACGAAAGCTCTCCAACTCTTAATTATTATGGATAAATCATAAATCGTGAAAAAGTCTCAAATTCATTATTGTTAATGGTAATGGATGAGCTAGTTTTATAGTTAAATTTTAAAATATTTGTATTCATAATTATTGATACACTTTAGTACATTATTTTAAATATTTATTAATACAGTAATACTTATTAATAAAGTATTTATATTAATACCAATGACTATATTTATAAATATTTCTTAAGTCGATCATATTTGTAATATTTTTTCTAGATATGACTGATCTTGTGAGTTTCTTGTTTTAATGAATTTAATAAAATTTGGTGTTACCCTATTTTTTACCATACTATCTCTACCTCTCTTTTTTATTCACAAAATTTATGATTGACTTTTTTACAATTTGTCTCAAATTAATTAATTAATTAATATTTAGATGATAACAAACTCACTTTTTAATTACTTAATTTTAAAGTTTTTAATTGTAGAACTTGAAGAGATGATTCAAATACATTTTGAATTGGTGAAGTCATAGTTCAAATAAGAAAATATGACCAAGATTGAAAGGAAAAACACCTATGGAAAAATGGTGATTTTTTTTCCTTCTTTATCTTTTAAACCTAAACTTTTTTCATCTTATTTTTATTTAATTTCATCAATTTCTGAGATTCCCTAAATCTGATTGCCACTTTTCATAATATCTTTATCAAATCTCATTAGTAGGCCATTTTATCTTAAATTCAATAGACACCTTTTATCTCCATTTCATTAAATCTCTTACCACAATTTCTCAAAGTTTGCGCAAGTATTCATTACATTCTCGAAATGGCATATTGCAATTTTTGTGAAATAACCATCAATCAACGTTCAAGTTTTTTATTTTGGCCACGAAAGGTGTAAAGTTTGTTTGGTTTGTTGTTTGGGATTTGAAATCTAAATTGGTTTAATTGTGAATAAATAAAAAGATTTGAGTTTCTTTTAACTTAAAAATTAAAAACAGAGTTTGAGTGGTTCAATCCTTAATTCCATAAAAAATATTGGATTTCTCTTTAACCAATGATGATTGTGTGGGTTCGGTTATCACCGGTAAAAGAATCGCCTAATAAAATACTAAAAAATAAATCTTGAAAACTCAAGTGAGATTTTTGAACGACTATAAATCATCATGTCTTTCTCTCTTTTGTTTTACTTTATGCTATTTTCAAGTCTTGCATAATATTTTTGTTATTGTATAGGATTTGTTTATTCATTTTAACTGCAATGTTAATATCTTTAAAGTTTGTTAGACGAATTTAGTTGAACAGAGTTTAAATAATAGAAATTAGTTTTGAAAAATTAAAAAGTTAGCACCTTGATAGACTAAAAAAAAAAAAAGACTCTACCTTGATAGCAGGTAATAATGGTAAAGGAAAAGTTAAGTGAAATTTAAATACAAAATGGTTAATGTCTTGTATGTCTTACCTTTATTTAGAAAATATATTTTTGATAGATTTTTCTCATAAAATAATTATAAATACAATAAAATTTTAAATATTTATATTTATAGTTATTAATATATTTTAATACTATATTATAAATACTCATTCAAATAGTATTATAAAAAAATGCATGACAATATTTATTAATATTTATGATTATATTTGTTAATTTTTTTAAAAGTAATTACATTTATAATTATTTTTTAGATTTGAAAAGTTTTAGTAAGTTTCTATAAAATAAATTGATAATATCCCTCCCTAATTGAGCTAGGCTTATCACTTATGTCAAATAATTGTTATGGAATCATATGTCAAAATTAGTAAAATATTGTTTCGTAAAGAGCAGGTAGAAAATAATGATTTTAAAAAAAAAGCAGGTAGAAAATAATAGATAAGCTGTGAAGGACTATAATTGTTGTTTTTTTTTTTTTTATAGAAAATAAATACTTCATTCATTGTAAAAATATAAGCATAACCAACATGCGCAACAGATCAAGTGGCATCAATGTATTTAGTGTGGTCAATAATGCCTCTCCAATTTATTCTATATCATAATCATTATTAAACAAATTTGATTTACAGTACTAGAAAATCAGATTAGATATAATATCTTCTCAAATGTTACTCGTGATTATGAATAATTATTAGGAATAAATATGATTAAAATACTCTTTTACAATTTGTTAAATCTAGCCTTTAATATTATTATCTTAATATTTTCTAGAATTTATTAAGATATTTGTTAGGTATTATTTGTTAAGAGAATATTTGATATGTTATATAATAGAATAAATTATGAGAAACAAAAAGTTAGGTCAAACTCAAAATTATCAAGTCTTTAAAAATATGAAGGTTTTTTTTTTTTTTTTTTTTGAGATTACAATAATTGGGAGGGAAGATTTGAATCTCAAACCTTGTACACGAATGTTGTTGAGCAACTACTTTTATTGACTTTAAAGATACGAAACTTGCGTGTATGTAATCTAGATGAAACAGGACATCATGCCAAAGATATTAGATAATATAATGGAGTTTTATTGTTTACCATAGTTAAGTAAGTAAAGAGAAAAAAGAAAACAATTATCAGACATATTTATTCTTTATAATTAAAAATGTGATACAAGACCCGACAAACAAGAATGTTACGGAAAGATTTGTGCCTTCTAGTGGTCCTTATTCTTTAATGAACAAAACTTACTTATTTTTTAGTTAGTACTTAATAATATGTCATCATTATTCAAATCATCATTTTTTTATGTATACATTTTTTGTAGGCTATATGACATATTATCGTTCTTACATTTGTTGGGAAGTATGAGGTCCACTAATTACTTTACATATAGGTAAGTTTTGTTCTTGTTTAATTGATCTTTTTTGCAATATCTTAACCCCCACGTACCTGCAAAATAATAATTCTATAATATATTAGAATTTCATAAATAAAATATAATAAATCAATCTAAAGTTCAACTGGATGAATAACACTATATTTAAATCAACAACGGTAATAATTCAACGGCATTAGTGTGACCTATATGAATCACGGTCATAGGATAAATTAAGTTACCGGCCGAGCATGAAGAGAGTGGCCATAGGACTAGTTCCAGGTGAAAGAAGAAAAGTGGAGCCATCAACAACACGTAGATTTTGAATTCCAATGACTGTGTAGTTACCGTCGACGACTTTTCCAACCAAACATCCACCATGGTAATGCCAATAAGTGGTAACTGTTTTCTTACAAAACTCTTCAACCGAACCAACATCCGACAAATTTTCCGGCAACGTCGGCCCCAGAAACTCAAAACCTTTCTTACCCTCAAAACCTTTAATCTTTATATTTTTCATTGCTTGGGTTTCAAGCAAATATCCCATTTTTCTTACCCCTTCAGCACATTTTGCAAGATCATGAGGATGGGAAAAATAATTGAATTGGACAATGGGGCTTGTCTTCACATCAGTGGAAGAATTCAGTTTTAAAGACCCCTCAAAAAACACATCGGAGAATTTTCCTACAATGGTGGCTATGCTTAATTTTGTGGAACTAGATTTGGGAGGAAGAAGGATATGAGATGGTGGAATTGAAAATGGCAAAGGGCTGGTGATGGATTGGAAATGGATATTGTTTTGTGAAGTTCCCACAACTTTTACAGTTGTGATGGGTGAATGATATGGAAGCACAATATGGGCACTAAAACGAGGATTGTCGGACATGCTTTCACCGACGTGTGGTTGGTGGAGGACGACAGGTAGATTTAAGGATGAAAGATGAGATTTTGGGCCAACCCCACTAAGAAGGAGAAGTTGAGGGCTTCCTATGGCTCCCGCACTTGAAATTATCTCTCCTTTGTTTCGGATGAATGCTGTATGCAACTTTCCTTTTGAATCTGAATATGAAACCCCTGTTGCTGATAAACCTATACACACAAGTTTTAAACAACATCATATCAAAAAGTGTATACTTAAGTAATTATGAGATTACAGATTAAAATCTTAAATTAAAAAATATATATATATATATATATATGTACTAGAGAAGAGGATTCTTTGGACTGTGGCTCGGATTGCGACTTTAATATTATTGGGGTCAGCTTTGTTTAGAAGCTCCACAGCTCCATGTCTGTTTCCATTGCCATCAAAGATGGAACCACCAGTTCTAGTCCCCACAAGGTGCCTCAAATCAAACCCATTATCAGGGCCAACACCAGCTTCCAACAATCCTTTTTTGAAAGTAAAATCCCAAGGGCTCAAAGTTGCTGGAAACACCACAGTTTCTTCAACCCATTGGTAAGCCTTTTCCACCAATTCCATGTCCCAATCAACCCCTGCAGTATCAAAGAACTCTCGATGACCCCTCGAGTAGGAACCGGCGCTAAGCATGCTCGTGCCGCCAAGATTACGTCCTCGTAAGCTCTCGACCCCCTCCTCAGAGATGATGCGCTGGAAGGGATTTTCGCCGTCATCTTGAGCAGTGTAAACGTTCAAGAATTCATCTTCCTTCAATACACAGGGATATTTGTTGGGTTCGCTTCCTCTTTCGAGAAGGAGAACTGAATATTTTGATGACAATGTTGCAGCTAATGGGCAGCCTGCTGTTCCTCCTCCTATTATTATGTAGTCATATTCTTCTTTTTCTGGTAAGTCATTTGCAACTTGTACAAACTTCATGTAGCTACTATCTGAAAAGAAAATTTAGAACCATAATAAAGAATATTTCAGAACCATTTTTAAAACATAAACTAATTTTGAAACACTGCATATATAGGCAAGCCATTACTTAATAATCTTTGTGTTAGACAAAGAGTTGTTTTACCTTCATGGGGGTTGGAAGAGAGAGGGACTCCCAATTGAAAGTAAAAGATGGAGATAAGGATAAATAGGAAAAAGGTCGACATAAGAGATAAAGTCTAGAAAGAGATGAGGAATAGAATAACAATGAATATCACATCCTTTATATAGGGGAATTATAGGAATATAAATAATATAATAATACAAAATTCACCACTAAATCTAAACCTAATCTAAAATAAATAAGTATTAAAAAAAAACACTAAATCTAAACAAACTATTATTCTAGAACCTATACAATTATTATTACAAATATATTTGAACTTATTATATCTTCCCATTAAGGTGCTCTCTGGATTTCAAAATCTTTATGTGGTGAAAAACTGGTTTCATTCCTTATAGTTTCCCATTTATATAGAGACCCAACTTTTAATATAAAATTGAGAATACACGTGGCACGAGTCTAGAAATAAATATAGAGTTCACTACTACAATTTAAGGCTTCGAGGAACACTGATCGATAGCTGAGACTGCTTGATTAATAGATGAGAATCTAATTATATAATGCACTAAAATGTACGATGTCTCAAGCATTCAACAGATAGGCACGCAAGTATACGTAGTCATATGCAATCAAGTGATAAGTTTACAAGTCATCTCCACAGAGACTGGTTTAACTCTAGATAAGTGTTAATCGAAAAGTCAAGTATAGAAAGTAAAGGAAAATTTGGCGTGTGATAATTTTTACTAAACAATAAGTTTAATAACATTCAAGTGCGACGGAAATGCTTAAAACACTACTACACTGCGAATTTAATTGCAAACAAATGATGCTGTTAACTTTAGAAACAGAACTAATAACAGTATATTCAAAACGTGTACTGTGACATATTCAAAAATGGTTTACTGTAAATGAATAAAAAAGATTGATTATATAGATCATTGAATAAAGTGATAATACGTAACAAGTATCACTTATCTCGAATAGATGACTTGCTTGACCAACTTATAGGTACATATGCGTTTTCTAAAATTCATTTATAATCATAACTACCATAACCTTAAGATTAGAGAAATCGTATGAAAGACTGCTTCCAAAAACTAAAAAAAAAAAAAAAAAAACTAAAAAAAAGAAATGAGGAGTAGTTAAATGAGAAAGGCCAAAGTCAATTACAGAAGTTTTTAGTTTCTGTGGTTGGTTGAATATTATCGTCGTTTTATTGAAGGATCCTTTAAGTTGACACTTCTATTGAATAGTTTAACTAGAAAGGATTCTAAGTTTTTATGGACATATAAATGTGAGGAAAGTTTCCTAAACTAAAAGAAAATAATGGTTAATGACCCAATTAAAAAATAAGTTGACACTTCTATTGATTGTTTCTACTTTCTCTAACGAGATTTGCACAAGTACAATGTCCATTCGTTTCCTTTTTCCAACTTCATCATAACAAACTGGTGTTCTACACTTTCCTACCATACAATGCCCTGAATGAGGCTATTCTTATGCCTAAATGGTAACTACCGGTATAGGCAATCATGAATATCCAAGGCTTACTTAAATGGGAAAAAAAAAACTCATAGTATGTCCTCTAACGTCAGTTTAATCCTTTTAGTTTGCCCATCTATTTAAGTATGAAAAGTCGTACTAAAATGGTCCTTGGTACCTAAAGCATTTTGTAAACTAGACTAAGATTTAGATGTGTATACCTTGGACTTTGATTAGAAGCTATCGATATTGAAGCTCCATATATAAACTAATTATCTCATCCATATACAACTAGCCAGTGGATCAAAAGAATAAATGATTTGATAGGTAACAACCTTGCATTTTTTTTTTAATCTATAATAATTTCCCAAATACCATCTTAATCACTCCGTCCGAGGAAGACTGAAAAAAAAATCCCTACAAATATGCTAACACTCTCATTGAGGAATTGGCTTTACTTGTTGGCAAATTAACTACTTAGAAACGTATTTTGTTTTTTTTTTTTCTTTCCTTTTTATACTTTGCCGCCAATAATGTTGCTTCAACAAGTCGAACTATGGCCTTTTTCAAGCATCTATTTCTTTAGACTGGTGTTATTAGACACACATAATCTGATAAACTTAGTTAAGGCTCTATTTTCTCTCAACAACTAGTTTAATTATTGGTTGCTTTTCTCTTCTTCCCTTAACTTATTAACAATTGGGCTTCTAAACTAAGCGAATAAAATTTTGTCAATTACACAAGTCTAACTTGAAAACTTACGGATAAGACTCCAAATTCATCCATTAATAATTCTGCATTCAAATTATTATATTAACCTAATAAGGAGAAACTCGTCGCATTCAAGAGTGACACTGAGTCCCCCCTTCTTGCTTAACCAATATGTAATCCCACTAGTCTTTCTTGGATAACAGCTAATAGTAAAGACGTAATCCTAGATGAACTTAAGCCACCTTTACTAAAGAAAACTCGATTCTTATTTTTTCGAAGGTGAACGTCAAAATTTTTTTATTCGATTAGATATGACACTTTTTTTTTTGTTCGTTCGTTTGAATAATGTTGTTAGACCCTTAATACTAACAACACTACACCTAGTTTGAGATTATGAGTTGTATAGAGGTTCTTGGTTCTTTTTCAATTACCTCGAAGCATGAGTTATTATCGCCCCATTTTTCCTTATTATACATTTCAACCCTTTATTAGAGATATCATTGTATATACTGAACTTCTCACCAAGCATTGAAATTTTTTTTTTTAATAATTATTATTATTATTTAATTGGGGTATTAACCATTCTTTTCTTTTAGTTTACGAAACTTTGCTCACATTTGTATGTCCATAAAAACTTAGAATCCTTTCTAGTTAAACTCTTCAATAGAAGTGTCAACTTAAAGGATCCTTCAATAAAACGACGATAATATTCAACCAACCACAGAAACTAAAAACTTCTGTAATTGACTTTGACCTTTCTCATTTAACTACGCCTCATTTCTTCTTCTTTTTTTTTTTTCTTTTTTTTTTGGAAGCAGTCTTTCATACGGTTTCTTTAATCTTAAGGTTATGGTAGTTATGATTATAAATGAATTTTAGAAAACGTATATGTACCTATAAGTTGGTCAAACAAGTCATCTATTCGAGATAAGTGATACTTGTTACGTATTATCACTTTATTCAATGATTTATATAATCAATCTTTTTTATTCATTTACAGTAAACCATTTTTACTCCTTAGTCTCTCTCTCTCTCTCTCTCTCTCTCTCTCTCTCTCTATATATATATATATATATTTGTTTTCGTCAATGTCTACTTTCTATTGATTATTCATGTGATAGTGAATAAATTCACAAATTATTTCTTTCTCTTCTACATCAAGCCCACTAGAAGGTTGTTGAGTTTCAAGCCTTTGAATCATGCGAGTTCTGCCACCATGAGACATGACTCTATAATGAGATGCACGTCACACAATCAATATGTCAAAGTGCAACCTCTCCAATAATGAATCAGAATCTTAATGCTCTGATACCAAATTGACACACCCCACCCCAAATTACTATGTAAATCTAGGATGTGGCACGTCGACAATAGATTACTACTATGACTATGAAATCCATTGTCAAAACTCTAAATGAAAATCCATTTTATTCTAAGAATCATAAGTGGCTAATAAA
>JBBMKA010000020.1:9003766-9033497 GCA_037833695.1 Sechiopsis laciniata | reverse complement strand
TGTTGGGTCTTTTATTCAATGTGGAGGCCCAGGCCCATTAGGGCAATATTATAAAAGTGAATTTTTCACTTTTAGTTCTCATGGAGAGCACAGTGACAGCAGGCAGAAGAGAAAAGGAAAAATAGAAGGAAAAATTTTTCGCCCAGTTTTGCGCAGTTTTGGTTTTTTAGCATTTCCGAGGTAACTAACTGTCGGATCGAGCTGAAATTTGGACAGCGTGTTCGTAACACGAGGGTCTTCAATCTGAACGGTGGGATCGGATTTTAGAGGCTTCTACAACCAGATTCCAGTGGCGATTCGGTTCCACAATTTTGTGAGACTTTTCTATTTGTTTCTCTTTGGTTTAGTGTCGTTGTTTCTGAGATTAATTATCTTGAGTTATTATCTGTTGTATACCTCTAGTTGTGACTAGGGAGAACTCGTTGTAGCCCATTATTGATTATAGTGGAGATTTTGACTTCGGTCCGTGGTTTTTTACTCCTCGCCTTGAGGAGGTTTTTCCATGTTAAAAATGTTGTGTGTTGTGCTTGATATTTTTACCATATTTATGCTTGCTATTTTTCATTAGAAACACAAGAGAGGGAATAATTGATCATATTAGGATAGTGTTTATTCCCAACAATTTTAGCATGTTTGCAATTCTTGAGAAAACATAATGACACAAATAACTTAAATTGTTTTGTATATAAAAAGTTAGCAAAAAAATTTACGTTGTTAAATTGATCCCAAAAGAAATTTTTAGCCCCCAATAAAACCCACTCATAAATTCTCTCTATTTTTTATAAGAAAAAGAACATTTTCATCATATATGAATGTATTACAATAAATTCATCAAAAAGAGTAACAATAGTTAAAAAGGAAATAACATATAAAAGATACAAATCATTACAATCATATGAGAAAATATGGAAAACTATCTCTTGAGAGCAAGAAACTAGGATAAAAATGAAGTAAACTAGGAAGATGTCTCTCTAATTTCAGAAGAAGACCAGTGAAAGCAGAAGAACCCAATTTTGAAGATTGGGATACATAGGTATAGAAGGTGAGAGATGGTGCTACAATGTAATAAATCCATATGTGAGCGGATTAATCAACCAATTAAATATTGAGGAGTAGGCCATGGATGATTAGGAAGCGCAATCAAAGGCTTGAGAAGGTTCAATTAGTTGAAGACCATTAAATCTCTCGAGATTTACCTTAAACTGTTTAATGCCCCACGATTACTTAGTCGGGAGCCTCGTTGTCCGGTCAGCGAGTCATGGTCCTAGATGAAACATGTAATTATGTTTCTGTTTTTGTATCTGGACTCTTATGTAATTGGACCTTATATTCTGTAATAGGGTTTTATGAGAGTGTACTATATAAACTCTCTTAAAATCCTAGCCCCATTTGATCGACATATTGTATTCAAACTCTCTTTAATTAAACGTTCTCTTCTCTGTCCGTGGATGTAGCTAACACACCGTTAATTAACCACATAAATTCTTTGTGTTCTTCTCACACGTTCTTTTACAATTTTCTCTTTGATTATTTGGACCGGTTTGGTCTGATTGGATCAAGTTAGCCTAAATCGAACTGGTGTGGACCAAACCAGTGACACTTAGGGTTTCCCCGTTGTCTTCAATTTATCTTCTAGTTGTCACACTACTTTGTCTTTAAACAAATAAAATCTGTAAAGAGAAAAACTCATGTAACAACACCCAATGTGAAAGACTAAAAAGGTCAACTTGCGCTGTTTAACGAACCGAACGCGAAGCTCTGTAAGGGAAATCGTGTGAGAAAGTTCGAACCCACGGGGAAGGCCCTCGATCTGAAACTGTAGAAGAGAAAAAAATCCATGAAAATCTTAATCCACCTGATGGACGGAAGACGATATATAATTCATGCAGTTGGTGATATTATGGATAGAAAAGGAAGAAGGTAGAGGAGAAAACTATGGTCTTGAAGAAAGGATAAGCAACAAATCGATTGATGAAACACCCAAAAAAGAAACAACCAAGAAAATGTGTGAACAGTCTATTGATATACGAGAGACATGTTTATAAATTTCCTCTCTAAAAAATGATAAAATAACACTAAAAATTAGATGTATAAATTATAAAACTAATACAAAAAGTTTTATTCTTATTACACAATATTGTGAATGTTCAATATAAAAAATGAGAACTATAATCAAATTTATATATTTTCCAATTATTAAAATTAATGAGCTTATAGGAACATTACTTAAGTTTCCTTGATTATCCAACAAAATTACAAGATATTTCCCAAAAACTAATTGTCAAATGGTTTGAGTCTCTACCCCAATCTCTGTTTCAACATCTTAAGGCCAACGTACCTGCAAAAAAAATTCAAAACAAATCAATATGTAAAAATTAAAATTAAAAAAATTTTAAAAAATAAAGAAAGAAGAAGGAGGCCAAAGGCATATTGAAGAATTTAATCCTAAATTAAAGACTCAATTTGTAAGAATTTAACTTCACAACTATTACTAATTTAACTTCACAACTATTGCCAACATGAGTAATAGTTTAGTTGCCAACAAGAGCTGTAATGATATCAATTCGAATTTGCAATCCAAAGGTTAAATTCATGAAATAAAAATTTAAAAAAAAAATCACAACTACTTTATGTATTCTTTCAAACTGCCTACATCAGTTCAGCCTCAATTATTTAATTTTTAGAACATTAAAAGATGAGATAGGTGAGATAAACTCATTGTTCTTTATATAATTTTAAAATTTAAAAACTACTCTAAAAAATAATAGCTTACACTTTTATAATCGCTAGGTTAATCAAATGTTCTTAAAAATGGTAAATTAATTTGTTGAAAAAATAGAATTTATTCCATATGATTCTAACTTTTAAAAGTTAGAATTTAAATAATTTGAGTGATTCGATTTTTTTTTTTTTATAGTAATTTGTGTGATTCGATAAAACTTAAAAAGGTTTGTCATTGGTAATTACTACGAACTAAGATTAATATCACCAATTTCTATGACTAGTCTATGTTTCTTCCAGCCTTATTTATTTATTTTTAATATATATACTACTATCTTTTAAAAGGATATATCAATAACTGCAAATTAAGCACGTCGTAGATTAAAAATAATATGATCTTTTGTATTTTGTTTAGAAAGATAAATAGTTGATTTGATAAAAATATAATAACCAATATTCACACTTAATTTACAACCAATTACGAACACTACTATCACGGGTTCAATCTCGATAATCGATATTTAACTCCCATATTATTTTAGAAGTATTTGTTGGTCCCCCATCCTCAATTTTTAGTTATGACCAAATATCACTATTTAATAAGACTGTATCAAAATCCTAGAAATTAAATTGTAACCTTTGATAACATAGGTGTACTAAATTCTATTTTTCTCCAACCATCTGACAAGTTCATAATTTAATATTAAATTGCATCTAATGATTAAGAGATCATGAATTTGAATCTACCCACTCCCAATTGTTATAATCTCAAAAATCTTTGACATTAGTGAAAAAAACATAGCCAAATATGAAAACATAATAATAATAATAATAAATAAAACAAGAAAACATACCTTCCCAACATCATAACCGTGGCCATAGGATTTGTTCCCGGCGAAAGAGAAAAAGTAGAACCATCAGCAACACGAAGGTTCTTAACTCCGATGACTCTAAAGTCACCGTCGACAACTTTTCCGACCAAACATCCTCCATGGTAATGCCAAAACGTCGTCACCGTTTTCCGACAAAACTCCCCTACCGAACCAGAATCCGACATGTTTTCCGGCAACGAAGCCCCCAAAAACCGAAACCCCACTTTACCCTCCAAATCCATCGTCTTAATATTTCCCATAACTTTACTATTCACTAAATCTCCAACTTTTCTAACCCCTTCAATACACTGCTCAAGATCATCAGGATGCCACAAGTAGTTGAATCGGACAATTGGGTTTTTTCTGGCATCCAGGCGGAGGGTGCCGACGGAGGACACGGCGGAGAATTTTCCGGCGAAGACGGCAAGGGTGAGGTTGACGGCGGAGGACGGAGGAGGAAGGAGGCCGAAAAGCGGGGGGATTGAAAAGGGCAAAATACTCGAGAGGGCTTCGATATGGATGTTTGATTTTAAGGTTCCGACGACTTGTACCGACGTCGGAGGTGTGAGAAATGGGAGGACAACGGCGGCGTTGAAGCGGGGGTTGTCGGCCATGGATTGACCGACATGTCGGTTGTGTAAGAGGACAGGTAATTTTAAGGATGAAAGATGAGATTTTGGGCCGACTCCACTAAGGAGGAGAAGTTGTGGGCTACCAATGGCGCCGGCAGTTATGATTATTTCTCCATTTTTGTGGATGGTGGCTTTGCGAAGCTTTCCTCTTGAATCAGAATATAATACCCCAGTTGCTGATAAACCTAAGTGATTCAAAGAATGAATTCATTAATTAAATTTAAGAGCATTTAAAAAAATAAATAGCAATGATTGGTCTTTCTTTTAAAAAAAAGTGATTTTATATGTGGGTTGGTATCGTTGAACGAGTAAATGATTGTATCTGAAAAATTTGAGTCTCAAATCAAGAACCTTAATGTCAACATATAATGAGTCAATGACAATATATGTGAAAATAAATAAATAAATAAATTTTTAGCATGACAACAATATTTAGAATTGAAAAAATTGAACATATGATCTCAAAGTGGCGGATACAATACCAAATAGAAATAGGCTAAACTTATTTTGATTAAAAAAATGGACAAATAATAAAAGATAAATGTTCCTAAGCATAAGCATGGTGACAAATTAAAACAACATGAAATGGTTAGAATTCTTATTTTAATTAAGTCAGAAAGAATAATATTCAAACGTATAATCTTTTCATTCCGAACCATATTATAATGATTTTTTTTACTCACTATTTTTCAAAACAAAGTTTTTGGGTGTTCTTTAAATAACTTAGCCGAAAAAAATCAAGGAAGAAATTGGAAAATAAATAATTTGGGTGGGTTTGGTAGAAAACATTTGAAAACAAAAAATTTTAATTTTGGTAATCAAAATAAAAGTTTCAAACTAACTAATTATATAGAAGTAAAAAGAAAGAAATTTTCTGAAATACTCGAGCATTGGAAAACTATGAAAGTTACCTAGTTTCAACTCACCATTAGATTGAGAGAAGAGGATTTTCTTGACAGTAGCTTGGGTTACAACTTTGAGATTCTTAGGATGAGCTTTGTTGAGAAGCTCCACAGCTCCATGTCTCCTTCCTTTATCATCAAATATGGAACCACCAATTCTTGTTCCAACAACATGATTCAAATCATATCCATTATCAGGGCCAACCCCGGCTTCCAAAAGCGCCTCCCCGAAAGCCGACTGCCAAGGACCTACCGTCGGTCGAGACACAACTGTCTCTTCGACCCACCGGTACGCCTCCTCCACCACTCTCATGTCCCATCGAACACCGGAGTTCTTGAAGAACTCCGGGTGAGCCCTCGAGTAAAACCCGACATTGATCATGCTACCTCCACCAAGGACTCGACCACGAATGTTCTCGACGCCATCTTCGGAGACAAACCGCTGAAACGGGCTGTGGCCATCGTCTTGGTCTGTTAGAGAGTTGGCCATGCCTTCTTGGGAGAGGACAAATGGGAAGGCATTGGGGTCACTTCCTCTTTCTAGAACAAGGACAGAGAAGTTTGATGACAATGTTGAAGCTAATGGACAACCAGCTGTTCCTCCCCCTATTATTATGTAGTCAAATTCCTCTCTTGTTGGTAAAGTGTTGGCATTTTGTACAAACTTCATGTAACTGTCATCTAAAACAAAATTAAAAAAGGCTTAGCAAAAAAGGGAAAGATCATACTAAAGTTTATTTCTAAAGTTCTTTCTCTAATTTACCAAATTTTCAAGACTAGAAACGTAAAATGCCAGAAGGTAAGTTTTTGTCGAATAAATTATAAAATTTATTTTGGATAAAATTAGAATTTATTCTATAGTTTAATAATATTAGATTTTGACCAATAACTTAATTGACATTTAAATACGTTGATGACCAAAAAGTTAGTATTTTATAAAAAAGAAAAATCAATAACAATTTTTATAATATTGAACCTATAATATTTTGATTATGTTATACCATCGAAACTAACTTTCGACTTTATCAAAAAATAGAGACAAAATTTATAATTCAACCAAATTTTATAGTGCTATGGTGAACAAGAAAATTAAGCTGCTCCATTTTGATAATCATTTAATTTTTTTGTTTTTAGTGTTTGAAATTTAAATTTATCACTACTATTTCAATATATGGTTTCATTATTTTGATATTCACCTTTTACTTATGTTTGTAAAAATTAAACCAAAAATTATAAGCAAAAAAAAATAGTTTTCAAATATTTATTACTGTTTTTTAAATTTAGTTAGAATTTAAGTACTTTTTAAGAAGGTGAAATTATATGGGTGAATTTGAATAGACATAAAATAAAAAAAAAATAAAAAAATAAATAAATATCAAATGGAGCCTAAATTACCTTGTTTTGGTATGGTTTGTGAGAAGAGAAATCCCATATGGAAATGAAAGGTAAACAAAAACATGAGTAAAAGAAGGGGAGCCATTGATGAATCCTCGGAGTTTTCAAAGATATGGTTTAAGTTAAAAGTTTTGTAAAATTAAAATGATGGGACCTTGTTTATAAAAGAATGAATAGGTGATTGAGTCAACTTTTACAACTCACAAGGTTGAAATATGGCTTGGAGAAGAGTTGACGGACTTCCAAAATTAAAACTAAATCCATTTACTTTTTTTTTTTTTTTGAACAAAAATCCATTTACTTTTAGTGCAAGACTTGTAAATTCAAATTAGGTCGTTGACCGTTGAATATTAGGAAATTTGCCAATGCACCAATACACACGTCTATTAATGAAGTGAATAATTAACTTGTTCATTTCGGTTGTTAATGAAGCCTATTACCAATGACTAGTTTTAAGATGACATTATTAAAATAAATAAATAAAAGCAGTTTAAAGATGACATAAAAAAAGTGTTTTTTTCTACTAGAAAATAATTATAAATTTGTTCACACTAAGAAAAAGGTGTTAAGAAAAAAAATAAAAAACCGACTAAATGAAACTGAATCAAAACAATCCAATGGACCGGTTCAATTTTTTATAATCATATTGAATCAATCGGTTTGACATCTTAGAAAACTAAAATATATTGACTTGGATAAGATTTTTTTATGGAAAATCCAATATAAAAATTTGAAAATATTTGAAAAAATGAATCCAATTCTCATTGAAATCAAAACCGAAAACATAATAAAAAGGAACCAAACCAACAATTTTGTCCTTCATTAGACAAAAATTTGAAAAATGAATCTTATTCTTATTAAACAAAACCGAACACATAATAAAAATGAACCAAACCAACAATTTTGTCCTTCATCAAACAAAAATTTGAAAAAATGAATCCAATTCTCATTGAAATCAATTGAAAACATAATAAAAATGAACCAAACCAACAATTTTGTCTTTCATTAGACTTCGATTTGGATCCAATTATTGAAAAATCGATGATATCAGTTCGGTTGTCGATTTGGCACAAAAAAAAAAATTCAAACTGAAATCACCCTTACTAAAAAAACATTAGGAAAAGTAATTTTTAAATAAAATTAAAAATTCATTTAGTGTACTAATAGAAATTTGAGAAAAAATGTTTAGAATTGCCTGACATCAAAAGGTATAGATGTCATGCTGGTTGTTTATAAAAGATAGTTCCATGCATGTTTATTAATATAAAACACACAAAAAATATCAACATGAAACAAACCAAACATGTCTATAACATTGAGTAGCCCAGACAAGCAAACAACCATGTTTATATCATTGAGTAGAACACACTTTAAGAACAAGGAAACCAACATGTTTTATTATTATATTTCACAGATAAGCTTGAGAAAACATGAAAAACATGTTTATACCATTGAACTCAGCCTAGGTAGCTCTTAATTCAAGCCCACCAAAGTAAAATTAACAGATATAAAATTTGTTATAACCATATGTGAATTGTTGAATAAATTTTAATGTTATTTTTAATGTGTTTAAAATGTTGTTTAGTGTATTTTTAATTAAGGAGTTAATTAAGGAATTACTGAGTTTATAATTAAAGAATTAATGGAGAAACAGTTTTAGTAAATAAGAGCCTTATAGACCAAGTATTGTAAGACCCTTGTAGACCAAGTAATGTAATAGGACTATAAATAGACTGCTCTTTTTATTGTGGAAGAGAGAGCAAGAAAGCAAGAGAAAGTTGTAGAGAAATAAAGAAAAGTGATTTTAGAGAAATCCGAGTGTCTTGTCTCTTTAGTCGTGAAGCAAAAGCCTCCGCGATTGTTATATTCGCATTTTATTCATTTTTTGAGTTTTATAAATTAGTATCAAAGCCAATGGCGAATGTGACGATCAAATGTCGCTACTACAACTGACGAAAGCAAATTACGAGAATTGGAGAATCCAAGTGAAAGCTCTTCTCGACTCTCATGATGCATGGTAGGTGGTTGAAGATGGTTTTGAAGAACCAGCCGATATTAGAAATTATACGGCAGATCAAACTAGAGCATTGAAAGAGACGCGCTCGAAGGATAAAATGGCTTTATACATGTTGTTTCGAGTAGTTGACGAGTTGAGCTTTGAGAAGATTGCGAGTGTAACTACTTCAAAAGAAATGTGTGACATTTTAGAAAAAGTGTTTAAATGAGCCGACTGAGTCAAGCAAGTCCGTCTCCATACTCTTCGTGGCGAGTTGGAGAGCATAAAGATGAAGGAGTCGGAAAGCGTATCTGACTACATCACTCGTGTACAGAAGGTGGTGAACCAGTTCAACCGCAATAGATAAAAGCTAACCGATGCGCGAGTTGTGGTAAAGATTTTGAGATCGTTGACCAACAATTTCGAGAATGTGGTGTGCATGATAGAAGAGTCAAAGGACCTTGCGACACTCACTATTGAGGAGCTCACCACTTCTTTTGAGGCACGCGACCAATATAAGAACAAAAATGAGGAAACTCTAGAGCAAACACTTCAAACCAAGGCATCAATTAAAGACAAAAATGTACTATTTTTTTAAAAAAAATTCAAGGTAAAGGTCGTGGCCGTTAGAGGTGTAATCGGATCGGTTCATCTCGGTTTAATTGCAAAACCTAGACCCAACCGCTCAAATATTACAAAGAAACTGAAAATCGCAATCGAACCACACTATATTTATAACTGAACCGCTCTAAACTGATAAACCGATGGTTTGAGTGGTTTGGTCTGTCGATTGTTAATTAATCCAAAATAAATTACAAATTTAAACTGCACTATATTTATAACTGAACCGCTCTGAATCAATAAACCGATGGTTTGGGCGGTTCGGTCTATCGGTTGTTAATTAATCCAAAATAAATTGTAAATTTGAAGGACAGAGCACAGCACCATCGATATAGTATATACCGATATCCGCTTAAAATAAAATAAATGCACTACTTGCTTGATTCGAACTTTGATAAATTGGAGATTTTTGGAACACGCACCAATTGAGTCACAACCAAGATTTATGTGATATTCCTTCTTTTTTATTATATATTTAATTGGTCGGCTTGGTTATTTTTTATATCAATTCATCGAAACTGAAACAAACTGAAAATATTTGGTTTTTCATATTTTAAAATTGAAACCGCCCAATAAATTCAGTTTCAGCTTGAATCGGTGCCGGTTTCGGTCGGTTTGAGCGGTTTAGGTGGTTTTTCAATTTTATCTTGCACCTAGTGGCCGTGGAGGTCGTGGAAATACTCGCTGTGGTCAAAGCCACAGTCATAAAGAGAAGAGACAGTCGAGCCAAGCAAATTGGCGCAAAAGAGGACGCAGTCGAGGAAGAGGCAGTCGATCGAATTATTTCAACATTGAGTGTTATAAATGTCATAAGTATAATCACTATACGAGTGATTTCAATTCCGAAAAATGTCATAATTGCAAAAAAGTTGGGCATTTCGCAAAAGATTACCGAGCAGATAAAAGGGTTGAAAAAATAACTAACTTAGCATTAAAAGACGAAGCGAATAAAGCTCTTTTCCTGATGGCACATAATGAAGGTAGCGTCAACAATGACACTTTGTGGTATCTCGATTAGGGAAAAGCAACCATAGGAATGGTCACGACTGTCTATTCAAAGAGATGCAAAATATTGAAGATGGTCATGTATCTTTTAGCGATATGTCAAAGGTGGAGGTCAAAGGCAAATATACGATTTCTTACTTGCAAAATGATGGCTTAATAGGGTCTATCCAAGATGTTTAATATGTACCAGATCTCAAAACAAATATTTTGAGTTTGAGGCACCTCACAGAGAAGGATTACTAAATATTTTTGAAAGACCAATGTTACACTTGAAGAACAAGCAAGAGCGTTTAGTCGCTCAAGTCGAGATAAGAAGAAATCCTATGCATAGACTGAATAAGAAAAGAGTACGAGAAAAATGTTTTCGAGTTGATGTAAAAGACAAGGATCACTTTGGCATCTTCGGATCACTTTGGCATCTTTGCTTTGGTCACCTACATCATGGTAGACTAAAAGAGTAAGCGAAGAAGGATATGGTGCACGGGTTACCTGACATAAACTATGAGGGAAAGTTTTGTGAAGAATCGTGCTCAGCAAGCATGCAATAACCTCGTTCTAGAAGAAAGCAGAATATCAAGCAAAATAATCGCTCGAGATGATTCATACCGACATATGTGGACCAATTACCCACGGATCATTCAGCGGTAAAAGTTATTTCATTTCTTTTATCGATGACTTATCACAGAAAACTTGATTTTATTTTTTGAAAGAAAAATCAAAACATTCAAAGCATTCAAAAAGTTCATATTGAAGTTGGAAAAGGAAACTGTTAGATATATCAAAGTTGTACGGTTTGATAGAGGTGGCGAGTATAGTTTGACGACGTTCATGGAGTATTACAAGGAGTAAGGCATAAGGCAATTTCTAACCGCACCATACACTCCTCAACAAAATGGTATGGTTGAAGAAAAACTAGACCATTCTTGACATGGTTCGAGAGCAATGTTCAAGAGCAAAAAGATGTTAAAGAAAATTTGGGCGGAAGCATTGCAGTGCACAATTTATGTGCAAAATCGATGTCTACATGCAATGTTAGGTGATTGACACCAAAATAAGCATGGAGAAGACAAAAGCTAACAGTTTCGCATCTCAAAGTGTACGGAAGTATGGCTTATGTACACGTACCGAATCAATGAAGAGTGAAGCTCGAAGACAAGAGTAAGAATTATATCTTTATTGGGTATGATGAGAAAATAAAATGGTACAAGCTACTTGACCCAACAAGCAAAAAGGTGATGGTGAGTCACGATGTACGAGTAAATGAAGAAAGTGAATGAGACTAGAACAATTTGATGAAAGTTAGCAACAAAGTTGGAGAATTATCAGCCATCGCATCAACAAGTATGCAAGAAAACTCTGAAACTAACGATGATGAAGATGAACCACAATAACCCAGAAATGTGAAGTTTGCAAGATCTGTATGATGCGACAAATGAGGTGTATCTTGTATGTTTTTTGGCTGATGCAGAAAGTATTAGCTTTGAAGAAGTTGTGCAAGACAAGAAGTGGCAAACTGCCATGAATTAGGAGATTAATGCGATTGAGCGCAATAATACATGAAAGCTGACAGAATTACTGAAAGTAAGTCAATCGATTAGTGTGAAGTGGGTGTTCAAGAAAAAAATGAATGCTTAAGACGAGATAGAGTGGTACAAGGCGTGACTTGTTGTGAAGGGATATAAGCAGAAAATGGGAATCAACTATGATGAAGTCTTTATTCCCGTTTCGAGAATGGAGACAATCCGTTTACTCATTTCTCAAGCGGCTCAATTCAAATGGTCGATATTTTAAATAGATGTCAAAATGACATTCTTAAACGGTGTGCTTGATAAGAAGTCTACATCGAACAACCACACTGATATATGAAAATTGGAGAAGAGAAGAAAGTGCTAAAATTGAAGAAAGCGCTTTACGGGTTGAAACAAGCACCACATGAGCGTGGAAGACTCACATCAATACATATTTCAAGCAGAATGGCTACAAGCAATGTACCTACGAGCAAGCACTCTACACAAAGCAGAGTGGAGGTAATGCAATTTTTATTGCTCTTTATGTTGATGACCTTATCTTTATGGGTAACAATGATGCGATGATTAGAAGAGTTTAAGAGCACAATGAGGCGAGAATTTGAGATGACTGATTTGGGCTTGTTAAATTTTTTCCTCGGTTTAGAGGTTAAATAATGAGAAATGGGTATTCAATAATGCTTCTAGAATATTAATCTCTACCACACGTTCTTCAACGACTGAGATCACGCCACTGCAAGGTACAAATGTTGCAAACTTGAGCTTTTAATCGATGACTCAAACCATTATCTCTTCTTTCGTCATTTCTTTCTCTTTTTCGCATCGATTCAACAGCGAAGCTCTGGCAATTTTTTGCTAGGGAGTTTTGCATGTGTTCTTCAGCCTTAATCGAACCTGGTATGTGTATCTCATTTGTTGTTGTTCTTCTTATATTCCATAAAAATTGGATTTCGTCCAATCTTGTTATTGTTTCTTTTCATTTGAGATATACAAACTAAACAACATACACACACAAAGTCAAGAAGAAGAAGAGAAAGCTTGAAGACAGAGTTTACGTGGTTCGACACATAGGCCTACTCCAGGGAAGAACACAGGTTAGTGCTTATTATTTCTTCAATTGTTTTTTCTCTAAGTATATAACTCACACCTCACAAGCATACACCATACACCTCATATTATTACAATAATAAACTTTATATAGATGAGTAGTTTGAGGTAGCTAGGTGGTTAGAGCCCTAGGTTAGAAACTGTCGATTTTTGTAACACAAAAGCAATATGTGAAGATCTTGAAAAAGTTCAAGATGGTGAACTGCAATCTGGTTTTAGTACCAAGGGACCTAGGTACCAAACTCTAGAAGTTTAATGGAGGAGAACGTGTGGATGGGAGTAAATATCAAAGTTTGGTGGGAATTATTCGCTATCTCACATGTACGAGGCCAGATATTTCATTAAGCATTCGCATTGTAAATCAGTTCATAGAGGAGCCAGTTTATTCGCATTGGAAAGCATTGAAGCCAATTCTACGATACATCCAAAGAACGGTGTCACTTGAGATGTTTTATTCGAAAGCAAAAGATTACAAGTTGATTAGTTACTCCGACAGCGATAAAACATAGACAATCAGAAAAGTACATCGGGATATGCATGCTTTATGGGGCAATACAACATTTACTTGGCTTTCAAAGAAACAACCGATCGTTACGCTTTCGACATGCGAACCTGAATATGTTGCAGCTTCTTGATGCATATGTCATATGATATGGCTAAAAATTTTGTTAAGCAAGATGAAGCTACAACAACTTGGTGCAACCGTGATTCAAGTTGACAATAGATCAGCAATTGACTTAGCAAAGAATCCAGTGAATCATGAAAGAAGCAAACACATTGATGTTCGCTTTCATTTTATCAGAGATCATGTGAAGGAATGAAGCGTGGAATTGTTTCATGAGGCAAGTCAAGATCAAGTTGCAGATATTTTCACAAAATCGTTACCAAAGGTTTTGTTCCAAAAATTCAAGAAGATGATTGGCATGACAGATGGTAGAAGCATTTAAGTTTATGAAGGAGTTTTGTTGAATAAACTTTAATGTTATTTTTAATGTGTTTAAAATGTTGTTCAGTGGGTTTTAAATTAAAGAGTTAATTAAGAAATTAGTGGGTCTATAATTTAGGAATTAGTGGGAAAACAGTTTTGGTAAATAAGAGCCTTATAAACTAAGTATTGTAAGAGTCTTGTAGACCAAGTAATGTAATATGGCTATAAATAGACTGCTATCTTCATTGTGAAAGATAGAGCAAGAGAGAGCAAAAAATCAAGAGGAAGTTGTAGACAAAGAAATTGAGAAATAAAGAAAAGTGATTTTAAAGAAATCCAAGTGCCTTGTCTCTCTAGTCACGAAGCAAAAGCCTTCGCGATTGTTTTATTCGCTTTTCAAATTTGGTAGGAAAAAATCTTCCCTAATAACAGTAGGAATAAGCAGAAAAATAATGAGAAATTAAAATGAAATAATAAGAGAACACAAGAATTTACGGGGAAAAACTCCAAATTAGAGAAAAAACCACGGACGGAAAGAACTGTTACTATGTGAAAAATTGCTACAATCACACAAAATTCTCTCTCCAACCCCAATTACAAAAAACACTCTTCAAAACTTATACTACTCACACCCTTTGCCCCCACTCTCTACAAGAGAACATAAAAGAAATTTAACTAGAGTCAGTACACCAGACTTAAAGTGCTTTTGACTAGAATGCTTTGAAACAAAAGCCTTATGCTCCTTTTATAGTGCTTAGAGCACACCACTACCTTGCATCTTTCCAATGTGAGACAAATTTACTTCTAATATTTTGCCAAAACCTAACAAATTCCACCTTGGCGAGATATTTTAACAATCCACATCTTCTGCTACAACATTGTCTTATCTGATAATCATAATTCTCATACTCTACCATAAAAAGTATAACACTTGAAATCTCACATTCCAAGATTTTTCTTCTTCGTCGCATGTCAATACACCTTGCTGAAATTGATGGTGCAACTTCCACCTACTTGGCTTACCTGGAAGTTCTTCAGCCACTGACATAATTTCCACCACACACCTTGCATAACCGCCAAGTCAATGCCTGTGTGCCAACTTGTGAATTCGCTGACATCACATCCTCTACCATGGAAAAGCGAACATACCGAATCTGAGCCCTTTGACGAACTTGCTCTGTTAGGATAATTTTCGATGTGGGACAAATTTACTTATAATATTTTGCCAAAACCTAACAAATTCCACCTTGGCGAGATATTTGAATAATCCACATCTTCTGCTGCAACATTGTCTTGTCTGATAATCATAATTCTCATACTCTACCATAAAAAGTATAACACTTGAAATCTCACATTCCAAGATTTTTCTTCTTTGTCACATATCGATACACCTTGCTGAAATTGATGGTGCAACTTCCACCTACTTGGCTTACCTAGAAGTTCTTCAGCCACCGACATAATTTCCACCACACACCTTGCATAACCGCCAAGTCAATGCCCATGTGCCAACTTGTGGATTCGCTGACATCACATCCTCTACCATGGAAAAGCGGACATACCATGAAGATGATTTATTTCTTTCTTCAGATAAAGTCAGCATCTCCTCTAGCAAGAGAGACCACATTAGCATCCGAATTCGAGCCCTTTGACGAACTTGCTGTATTAGGATAATTTTCTTTCATGTGATCAGTGTGTCCTCAATCCCAGCAACCTCGCTTCTTCACGAAGTCTTTCTTCTTCCTTTGAATACTTGACTTCATAAAACCTGTACTGAAACTACCACTAGACTCTACTGGATCATCATCATCGCTTAATCTTTTTATTTCAGAAGCACCACATCTTGGTCTTCTCTTCAAATCCTTGTGTAATCGAAATTGTATCAACACATCTCGAACTTGTACTTGCCACAAGTTGACGATCATCCTTTCATCAAATTTCTTCACGCCAATCTTCATCGCACTTGTAAATTTTGACATCTCTGCTTCACTCCTAGCAAATCAGCAAATAGCGAACAACACTATTCCCAACACCTAACTCTAACTTGTTTTAAGAATTCTTTTCTGATGTGGAAGCTCAGACAAAGCTACAACCACAGAGCATACTCAGAAATTCAAAAAACTACAAACTTTAAGCTCTAATGCCACTTGTTGGGAAAAAAACCTCTTTTAATAACAGCAGGAATAAGCAGAAAAATACTGAGAAATTAAAATGAAAAAACAAAATAGAGAACATAAGAATTTACGTGGAAATTCTCTCTCACAACCTCAATTACATAAACATTTTCTTCAAAACTTAGACTTCTCTCACCCTTTGCCCCACTCTTCACAAGAGAATACAAAAAGAATTTAACTAGAGTCAGTACACTAAGCTTAAAGTGCTTCTGACTGAAATGCTTTGAAACCAAAGCCTTATGCTTCTTTTATAGAGCTTGGAATACACCACTACCTTGCATTTTTACGGTGTGGGATAAATTTACTTCTAATATTTTTTCAAAAAATGCGAGTTAGTTAAATGGCTGAATTAGTTAAGCCACTTGTATTAGCATAAGTGTGATTAACTTAGTTAACCTATAGTTAGTTGTTCGATTTATTTAAGTTAGGGATTTCCCCTCTCTGGTATAAATTGTATCTTCTTTTATGAGAATAGGTACATCTTCCAATTTATCTCAAGTGCGATTCTAATATGGTATGAGTGAAATAATCCTTCCTCTTGGTTTATTCTCATGTCATGGCTATTGAGCTTCTGTCGTCGTCCTTTGATGCTACGACTCACGATCGCACTTTAGTGGCTCCGGATCATCTCAGTCCATATCACCTTCATCATAGTGATACACTTGGTCATATTCTCTTATCGTCTCTCTAAAGACAATTACGTAATCTAGAGTCGCTCTATGATCATTGCCATATCAATCTACAACACGCTACAGTTTGTCAATGGAAAGATCAAGAAGCCTGCCTCCAATAAAGATTTATTGCCGCTGTGGACACGCAATGATCATATGGTCATTGCTTGGATATTAAATTCTATCACTAGAGGTATTTCCTCCAGCATAATCTTCTCTGACTCAGCCCGTGCAATTTGGTTTGATCTTAAAGAACACTTTCAGAATAATAATGGGCCTCGCAACTTCCATCTCAAACGTGGACTGACGACTATCAAGTCAGAATCAAACTCTATTTCTATGTGTTTCTCGAAATTGAAAACTTTTTTGGATGAATTTTCCTCATATCGACCTGTTTGCACTTACGTCGCCTACACATGTGGTGGCATCAAAGAACTTAAAGATTTTATTCAACTTGAATATCTTATCAGCTTCCTCATGAGATTAAATGAGACGTTTAGCTCTGCACACTCTCAAATTCTGCTCATAGATCCAATGTCAACCATTGGAAAGGCATTCGCGCTCATAGCGCAATAAGAGGAACAACGTTCGGCTTCCCTTGCTTCTTAACCCTCGATTGTCCTAGCTACAGTTTTGTCCGCCGGTTCGTCGAGATTTGGTACTCAAGGCATAGTAATAATTTAATAATAACTTATTATTATTTTATATTATGGTATTGATTTTTAGTTTAAATTACTTAAATAATTTAGTTATTAAAATGTTTGAATTTAATGTCAAATTGCTGAAAAATAATTTCGTTCATTTGTCCAACATGTTCAATTAAGATTCAGTTATGTTTTCCTTTTTTCTTTTTTTAATTTAATTTAACCATAGTTTCAAGTGTGTGGGGATTTGAATCTAAAACTGTATAGATGAAAAATTGATCTGACTTTAGCTATAACTTCTGAGTTCAATTAGGAGAGGGAGATTGGAAACCTATGATCTTTTGATCATATGAATACACTAATATAACTGAGCTTTGTTCTTGTTGGCAATTTTAACTATAACATAATTTGATGAGATTTGGAACTCTGATACTACATCTTTTCGTCATCAATAAATAATATTAAGGGGGTGATTGGATTTTGGAGTTTGGGAGAAGAGAGGAGAGGAAGAGGAAATGGAGAGGAAGTGAAGTGATTTGGAAAGATGAAGTATTTGTTTGAGAATTGATGTTTTGGAGAGGAGATGTTAGAATTTTTTTTTTTGGAATTTGTGTTTTGAAAAAAGATGTTTGAATTTTTTTTTTGGGAATTGGTGTTTAAGAGAATTTTTTTTTATTTTATATTAATTTTTATTGTAATAAAATTTGATTTGATGTTTTATAGAATTAAATATATTTGATGAGATATGAGAAGGAGTTGGAGAGAAATTGAGAGAGGTTGTTATGTACAAAAAAACATGAGGTTTGATAATTTCCTCTCCCCACCTCTTCCAACTCCTAAATCCAATCACCCCCTAACTAATATTTTCTTTTGAGTGATACTTAGGTAAGGGTGAGTTAGTATTTTGGAAATACTTACCCACCTTAGAGCCACATATTTTTACTTTTTTAAAAAAATTGATTTTGATTGATGAAGAGAGAAATGTTAAAGTTGAGAGAGAAATACAAAAAAGTAAAAATATGTGGTTTTAAGAATGGGTCAATATTTCCAAAATACTTACCCACCCTTACTTAAGTATTGCTCTTGAGACCCACCATCTTTCCTTAAAATGAAGTTTCATACTTCACCTCACGAATTTGAACTTAAAAAAATTAAATAATTATAAATAATACCAAACTTGAGGACCCAAATCATTCATGCCAAATGCTCTCCAAAGTATTTAAAATGCCTATAGCTTATACATTTTAGACTAGGAAACACGACCAAATATAGGTTTAAGTTATTTGGTCCATGTATGTACAACATTATTTCATTTTAATTTCTCATCTTTTAAATACTTTGATATGATTTTTAACTTTCAAATGTTTCATATCTAAACTTTTTATTAAAAGACAAAACTAATTTAAGATTTGCTTTTAAACCAAACCTAATTTTACAACATATGGCTTCAAATATTTAACTAATACATTTACTAATTACTACCTATGTAAATGAAGATAAGAGATTTTTTTTTTTTTTTCTTTTTTTTAACCATAAAAGATGTGTCTGTAGTAAGATAATACACCAATTAATTAATATTTAAAGGTATAATCAATTAATAGTTAAAAACTACTCTTTAGTTTTTTTTAACTTTCATGTAACACAATCCTTTTAACTTTAGTTTTAACAATTTAACTCTAATACTTTCAAAACAAAATAATCCATGAACTTGACTATATAACAATTTAGTTCGTATACTTTAAAATTTAGAACAATTTAAGTCTTTATTATAAAAAATGACATCAAAGTTATGTTATTGTGTAGGAATATAATCTTTAAATAGGTTAAAAAAAAAAAAAAAAAAGCATTTTGTCCTCTTTATCTAACCCTTTGATTTACATTAGAGGTGGAAATAAAAGAATGGAAAAGATTGAGAGATATAGAACAAATAAATATTTGATAGGGAAAGCATTACAAGAATTATGGAATTTCTAAACTAGGATTCCTATGTCATGTTGATTCAAAAACACTTATAAAACATGCAATTTAATTTTAAATCCAAAACCGTTTCCTGCTTCTATTCATTTATTTCAAACATCAAGTAAAGTAGCCGTTGGCCAAGGTAATGTCAAACTAAAAAAACCTTTATCAAATAGTGCAAGAGGCATCCATGTCCAAACATAAATCAAAATAAAAACATAACAAAAGGAAAAACCTAGCATGCTAGAAAAGGCTCAACAAATAAGGAAAAATCTAGGCAGATACTATGCAGCAAGCTCCATCCATGATCACTTCAGCATCTTCTCAGCTAACCGTTCCGATATAGCTCATGATTACCTGGCGGAAAATCATAGAATAAGGGTGAGTATAAAAGAATTCTCAATAAGAACCCACCATTGGGATACAATGCACATGCATAGTCCTAGCATACTAGTACATATATGTTTACAACTAAACATCACATCAACCAATAGGTCATAAAATTTGTTACATGACCCTTTTGTGAGGCCCTTAATACACTCACCTAACTCATGAGGGCAATCACTAGCTAACTGGCTTATACAAACATATCAACAGAATGGTGTACTGGCGACACGGGTTCAGGTGAGCCATCTACCTATCACTCGATGCGTGTCTGTATACACAGCATGCTATTGCAAACCAGTCACATGTAGACCTATATAGACTACCTTGGTCCGGGTCCACATGCCTAACCATCAACAGGAAGGTGTCCACTAAGTCACGGTTGGTATAGGCCCTCGATAGCAACTAAGTCAGTCTGATCACACCCATCGCCCGAAGCTAAGACCCTCTCATAGCAGTCGTTCACTATGATCAAAGTCCACCTTAAACGAGCTACGTACAAACTAGGGTTTCACCAGGGGCGGCATGTTACATCGCATGCCCGGCTGTTGGGTGGCGTAAATCCTAACATCCCCAACCTATGAAGGCGACATATTAAATCTAGAGATGTCCATTTTTCCCATGGTGCCGGATACGTGCTCCTAATGGGGTGAATCCCTATTTAGGTGGGGACTGGGGAAGTGAGTGGAGACAAAAAAATCTCTTCAAGCTAAATGGAGATGGAGACGGAGAATATATTCACCATCCCCATTTTTCCGTTCCCCGCTCTGTTTATATTTTATATTTATTTTATTTTTAATACATATATACATAAAAGTATGAATATTTCTTTAAAAAAGCTAATGACAATTCTCCTGCCATTGTACACATCCGAGATTGAAAATTTCATCGTCTGTTCAAAGTACCACCTGGTTGCATTTTGTCCCCGCCCAATTCAAATTGACATTACTCTCCGCTGCGATTAAATCACAGTCGTTTCGTCTCCCCATCGTCTTTCTCTGTATAATTCCATTATACATACATATAAGTAACCAGCAGAAATATCAGTGAGCTGGAAGTTTTTTTTTTTTTTTTTTTCTATTTCTAATATAACCGACTTCGCCCCCAATGAACTCCTACAAGCAATCCTGTAACATAGGAAGGTTGTGGATTCCGCAACTCTTCACTTCCTTTTTTAGTTTTTCAAATTTGGTGTCTGTTAGATCTACCTTAAAGATGAGGAATGTGGTAGGAAATTTAGGGTTAGATTATTTGTGGTGTAATCTAATAACTAAAATGATAATAAAATTTAGATATTTAAGATTTGATTAAAATATATTTTGAAAATATACATGAGAAAAATAATCTATTATAAAAATAATAATAATAAAAAAAGAAAATTAGTATTATTCCTTGAATCAATGGTTGAGGGTTGGTATAATGGCTTTTTTTTTCTTTTATAAAAATCGAGTCTAAATCGAGTATTTTCAAGCTGAAATTATTATCACTCCTCCTAAATTTTTTATTTAGACATTTATTTATAGTCCAAAACAAATTAGACATTCTCAATAAATTTATAAAAATGAGACATTTACTACTATTTCTCTTATAGGCTCAACTTTCTTTTCATAAACGGCACAAAGAAACTCAATTGTCATGAAAACAATAAACGTGCATGAAATTTCAAACACAAAACGTGCAAATTTCTCTAACAAAATTATAATTTTAAGAATTAAATTATAGTTGATTTCGAGTAATCTATATTATATTAGATAATGTAGACATCCATCTCAAAATTAATTGGCGATGAGAGAATTAGTTCATCCTCTTATATATTGCTATATAATTTCTACTCTTTCTGATTTGAAATCCTAACATGTTGGAGATGAAAGAAATGTAAACAAATCATTTATACATTTTTTAAAAACTGTTTATTTATACAACAAATTGATTTTCAAATTTTAAAAATAAGAATGAAAATCAAACACTTATTTAAGAATAACTTATGTATTGGATAATTTTTTTTTTTTTTTAATTAAGTTTGTTGTCTATAACTCCACATTTGGATGAAACAAGTACAAAATTATCTATAAACCTTCCTAAACCTCATAAATAGTTTCGGTGTAATATCATATTTTTGGTTCAAGTACTCCTAATTTCTTTATCGAAAAGATTGTTTTTGCTACTATTAGATAATATGGAATTCTAATTCAAAATTAATTGGCAATATGGGAAGTAATATATATTTGTTATAATATTGTTATGATGTCTTCACTCTTTCTGATGAGTAACCCTTAACAGCTATCACCAAAAACTCCTCAATCCATTCAGCAAATAGCAGTAGCAATATCATTGTACACCTAATCACCAAGAGGTGGTGGATTTGAATCCTCCACCTTCCATTGTTATAATCTAAAAAAAGTCCATTCACCAAGCGACTAGCAACAACTCAAAGAGATGTTTGGATAAGGTTTTGGTTGAAGAGTTAGTTTGAGAAGTTATTTTGAATAGTTAGAAATTGAGAGTTGTAGTCAAATATTCGTTTGAATATGGTTTTTATGCGGAAGAGTTAGAGACAATAACTTGTTTGGATGTGAATTGAAAATGAATAGTTATTTTGAGTAATTAAAAAGAGAATTATCAGAAATGAGTGGTTAAAAATGAAATATTTTAAACTGTGAAAAATAAATGATTAAAAGTGAGGAGTTATTTTGAGTAGTTACAAAAAACTCGTTTTGATGTAGTTTTTCAAAGAGAAATTAATAGATTATCAATCTAAATCCTACTTAAATTTGGCAAACAAACACCCCCAAAACTCTCTTTAACTACTTTCATCTTTCTTAGTCGATGGGTCTAGGGAAAGAATTGGAAATGTGATTTTACTATATTTCTAATGAGGAACAGGCCTATCAGAAGAATATTTTTTTAAGTGTGCGATCACTTTGAAAAGACAGATTGCCCATCTTTTCTTTAATCTCGGGAGAAATACGATTGGGGGCTAATTCAAACCCTTCGGGTAAAATAAGAACGAACCCCACATTCAAACCACCATTTTTACCATTCGCAAGTTTTAGTTGCATATCATAAAGACTTCGAACAACTGCTTCAAATACACTAACAAGAACTCTCTCTATATATATATATTTCTTTAAGATTTTTAGAAAATAAATGTAAAAACATGAAAATCTAGAGTTGTGGTGTAGAATTCACCACGTAGCGTCGTACTACTGGTGGATGCATAGATTTTCTTCTCCCACTCCCAAAACGCTTAATAAACTCAGATTTCTGTTAAAAAACGAACACATTCCAATTCCAAATCCAAATCCCAAGATGCAGACCTTTGCCGGCGACTGGACCGGCGTCGCCACCGCCAAACCCCTCTGCTACTCCTGCAAGTCCGCTGGCGCCTCCCTCTTCTGCCGCCTCGACGCCGCCTTCCTCTGCCTCCCCTGCGACGCCCAAATTCACACCCTTGCCGGAATCCGCCACCCACGCGTTTGCCTCTGCGAAGTCTGCGACCAAGCTCCGGCCACCATCACCTGCAATGCCGACGCCGCCGCCCTCTGCCTCTCCTGCGATGCCGACATCCACTCCGTCAATCCCCTCGCCCGCCGCCACGACCGCTCCCCAATTCAACCCTTCTACGACTCTCCCCCCTCCGCCACCGCCGCCCCCTTCAAATTCCTCCTCCCCACCCATCACGACGCCGTTGATTTCAAATCGGAAGAAATCTTCTTCTCCGACATGGCCTCATTTATCGAATTCGATTACCCGCCCGCCGGCGACGGCGTTGTCCCCGATCAATCCAATCCAAGAACAGAGTCCACTAAGCCGCCGGCCAATTACATCGGATTCGAGCTTTTTAGTAATCCATCTAAGCACGATTCCATTAGCTACCCCCATAGCGTAATTTTCTTCTCTACCCATTTTCTTTTGAATCAAAACAAATCTTGCCCAATTGTTTAACTCTGTTTTTCTCCGTATTTCTCTGATTCACTCTGTTTTTCTCTGTTTCAGGTTTCGTCATCATCTTTAGATGTGGGAATTGTACCGGACCAGAACACGGCCTCCGATGATTCTTACGCGGCGGGGCAGACGGCGGAGAAGGCGGTGCAATTGCGGGGAGTGGATCGGGAGATGAGGGTGTTGAGGTACAGAGAGAAGAAGAAGAATCGGAAATTCGAGAAGACGATTCGGTACGCTTCGAGGAAAGCTTATGCTGAAATTCGGCCAAGGATTAAAGGCCGGTTTGTTAAACGGAGTGAAATGAACTCCGATTTTGACGGAATCTTCGCCGGCGCCGGATTTCTGTCGAACGAGGTTCAATACGGCGTCGTTCCCAGCTTTTGAGACTTAGTGGGGCCTGTGACGGGAAGTTGTGATTTATAGTATAGTTTTAATGTAATTTTAAATCATTTTCAATTCTACCCTCAATGTAATAACCGTTCAAAGGATAAAGTTCTTTTTTTGGATTATATCATAAGTTGAAAACCTTTTGAATGTGTGTTTGTCGTCGTTATGCAATTTATTTATATATATTTTTTTTGAAACAAGTTGTCGTTATGCAATTTAATTATGTTTTTGACAAGTCGCATCATCAACATCAATATTTAAATATTAACATAACATAGCTTAGCATATTTGGTTATTTCAAAGAAAAAAAAAGAAACTTAGTAAATCAAGAATTCTTATGATGGGATAATATGATAATTATGGAAGAAGATTTGACTACATGACTAAAAAGTCATGAAAATACATGGATTCGGCTAACTTTAGGCTCTTGTTGAAGTTATGATTGGATAATTTAATTGTGCAAATGAAGTTAGTTAAAAAATAAAATATGTTCAATTAAGCAAAAGTGGGTTGAATGCATTTTCTTTCTTTTTATGTTTTCTTTCTTGTATTGCATGTTAGACTTATCCTTTCCAAAATGACTATAAATATCTAAAACCTAAATTTGTAATGAGTTATATTCATTAAAACAAATGGTTTGATCCACTCACCCTTATTATATCTCATGGTTATTTCATGCAAAATTCTTGTCAGTTCAATGAATGTGTTATATCAACATTGTAATGAAAATTTCAGTAGATGTGTACTTATTAGGATCAAAGTCTATAATTCAAGGACATATGGAAAGATTTTAAAATCTAAAGGCTATTTGGTAAATGAACAACCATCAAAATTCGAGAGCTAATTTATTACTAACAATTATTATGTTTAGTATTATAATTTAAAAGTTGAATAAAAGTTTAGTTTTTTAACTTTCAAATTAATTAAACTTAAGTACATTTTTGTTGATGTCTAAACAATTAATTGATTTTAAAACATAATAAATATTTTTTAGACTTAATAAACATAAAATTAAAGCTAGAGATTTTTGGGGGAGAAGTAATGGGTTCAACCCATGATGACCACATATCTAGAAATTAATTTCTCAGCTGATACTATTTACGGATAAAACTTATACTGGTCACACTCTTGCTCACACTTTTTGACTACTCTCCACAAGAGAATAAAAAATGGAATTTAACTAGAGTCAGTAAATCAAACATTAAAATGTTTCTATTTTTTATTTTTTATTTTTTATATCAATGACTGTCCACACCAGCTTGTGCGTACTTTGACTAATGTCTTGGGACATACTACCTGACCCTACAACATTTGGATGTCAAAAAATCTCGTAGAAAATTAATTATTAGGTAGATGGCCACACCATAAATTGAACCTATCATCTTAAACACTCCAAAGTGTTTCAAATTTGGACGATTTGCAACCAAAGCCACATGTGCTTGGAGCACATCACTTCCTTTCACCCCTTCCCACGGGGTTAGGAATAGGTCGACTCCCTAAGCCGCATCCAAATCCATGAGGTCAGTAGTAGCCCAGCATATATAGAGAAAAAGCCCTTCCTTAAAATCCTTGTAAGTGAGGCGAAAGTTACAGCTCATCCTTTTTTCACTATTAAGTAGAGAGTTAATGAGTCGAGAGCTGTTAAAAAACATATATAGATGAAAATCTTGAAGGAAGATGACATATTCTAAATCTTTCTTTGTTTACAGGCATGACGTCCTAGTAAAATCACAAATTTACCGTTGTTCAACGTAGCCCAAATTTTAGTATCAATATGATTGACATCTTATTTATTATGCTGAAAAAATTCTTCATTGTTACCACAAGACTAAGGAATTAAAGATAAACAACAAAATAGTAAAAAAAAAAAATAACACACAAAACACAAAAATTATTTGGAAAAAACTCAAATAATGGAGAAAAGAAGACAAAATAACTTTTACTATTTGAAAAATTGCTAAGGAATTTAATAAGAGTTAATACATCAAACTTTAAGTGTTTTAATTTGGATGATTTGAATTCAAACATATCACTTGCACATTTCAAATGTGAGACGACCATTTCTAATATTTTACTAACAAATTTTACCTTGGCAAAATATTTGAAGAATTCATATCCTTCTGCTGTAACATTGTCTTCATTTAAAGTCAAAATTTTCAACTCTCAGAATTATAATTTATTCCACCAAAAAATTGGTAGAACATTTGAAATATCATAATCCAAGATTTTACTTCTTGTTACATGTAGATAATTTTGGTTGAAATTTATGGTGCAACTTCCACCAACTTTGCTTTCCCAAAAGTTCCTCATCTATCAACATAACTTTTACCACACATCTAGCATAGCCATCAAGTCAACCACTCTCCTACAGTTGCTAACAAGAACTCACTAGTACGAAGGCAGAACCACACCTTTGACGTGGCAAACAACTCCAACTAAGAAACTCAAGCTTCAGGGTGTTGTGTTATCACCCTTGAGATGGCTCCTTCCGAGGCCTTGGATGGCGAAAGGAGCAAGTCTCTTATTTTCTAAGAAGAAGAGGGAGAAAGAAAATTGTTGGGACTTGTGTTTTGTTTTCCTTGTTGAAATTGACAATGATGTTGTTTAGAAAATTCGTGCCAGGATGCTCACAGCCTAGAGCTGGCAGGAAAGTTACATCGTTGTTCGGCATCAAGATCTAAAGTTTGTAGTGGGGAATCGCGTATTCCTCAAGTTTGTACCTGTAGAGGTGTTTTGAGTTTTGGCAAATAAGGGAGCATAGTCCCAGATTCGTTGGTCGTTTGAAATCTCATAGGGGATTAGCACAGTTGACTGCACATTAGCTTTACCTCAGTCCTGGTCGTGTTTCATGACGTGTTTCACATGTTGTTACTCAGATAGTATGTGCGAAACCCTTCCCACGTGCTTGATTCACGAGATGTTGCGGCGAGTTAAGGATTTGAGTTATGAGGAAGAGCCCACGTTAGAAAAGTATTGAGGATCTGGGGATCAGTTGGTTCAAGTCTTTTGGATGAGTCAGCTAGTTAAGGGGGCTATTTGGGAACACGAGGAGGATTGCGTGCTTGTTTTCGTGCTATTCCTACCTTAGACAACTTTTGAGGACGAAAGTCTTCTAAGGGGGGATATTGTAATAGCCCGAATTTTTTCGCCGTTGTATTTAAGGTAATTTTCGGTAATTTCGATGTTATGAGTTCGATTTTATGGGTCTAAGGTACTAGTTTAACATGTTTGCTTATTATAGGTCACAGAAGTTTGGAAAAGCTTCTAGGAGTGCTATGACTTAGAAGATAACCTTTGGATTTCGACCAAGGTAAGGACATTTTCCATCCAACCCTAGGCTTAAACTGTTAGCTAGTATGTTATAAGTACGACTGTTGAATGGGTTCATGGATAATTGACTGTTTGGTATTCTTGGTGATATGATACCTGCATATCTGGTAGATACGGCCTGCTTGTATAACAGAATTGTTGACGGTCTCATACATACTGTTTATTGAATGAAAATATCGTGTATATGTGACGCCCTATTAGGTGAACATGTTATAGATGTTACAGATGCTATCAGAGCTAGGCATCGGGCTGATGTGTCGGGTCCATTGGGACGTTGGACCTCTAAGAGGGTGGAAAGCATAGGGGAATCCCACATCGGTTAAGAAGGAAAACGAAGCACTTCTTTAAAAGGGTGTAGACATCTTCTCCTAGCAAAACGCGTTTTCCTTCTATTAGGGGGAGAAACAAACCCGTGAGGCCAGTGGGCCAAAACGGACAATATCTTGGCTAGCGTTGGGTCGGGCTGTTACAATGATATGATTTCTTTCTTTCTTCAGGGAAAGTCACTATCTTTGAACTAGAGCCTTTTGACGAACATGCTCTGTAAGTACAATTGTCTTTCACGTGACCAGACTGTTCGTATTCTCAACAACTTTTCTTTTGCACAAAATCTTTCTTCTTCTTAAATTACATGACTTATTAGAACCTCTGTTGGAACTGCTACTAAACTCTACTAGATCACCATCACTACTTAGTCCTTTTATTTTAGAAGCACCACCTCTTAGTCTTCTCTTCAAATCCTTATGTTATCAAGAGTGTATCAATATATCTTTTTTTTTCTTTTGAAAACCAAAAAATCGGGATTGCATCAATACATCTTAAAATTATACTTGTCACAAGCCGACAATCATTTTTTTATTAAAGTTCTTCATGTCAATTTTCGTTACACTGGTTGACATATTAGTTCCCCTAGTAAATCACCAAATAGTGAACAAAACACATAATATTTACAATACTTAGGTGTAGCTCATTTCAAGCATTTCTTTGTGATGTGGAAGCTCAGACAAAGTTGCACCTATAGCTCATAAACTAAAGAACTATGAACCTATAGCTCTGATACCAATGGGAGAATCTCTCTATTATCATAGAAATAAATGTAGATAATTATAGAAAAATGAAAGAAAAACAACAAAATAGAAGACACAAGAATTTACGTGTGAAAAAACTCCAAAATCGAAGAAAATTAAACCATGAACAGAATAACTTCTACTATAAAAAATTACTACAATCACATATAATTCTTTCTCTCGTCCCTAATTATAAAATTACCATCTTCAAAACATATAACAGCCACACTTTTTTCTTCACTAATATACAAAAGGAATTTAATTAAATTCAGTACAACAAACGTAAAGTGTATTTAATTGAATTGCGTTTGAATCTAAGTCACATGCTTACCCCTTTCTTTCTTTACACCTTTGTTATATGGGACGATTTCTAATTAGGGATGTCCATTTTCATCACAGGGTCATGTCCCCGCGGGGACTCGTCCCTAATGGGGCGGGAAACGGGGTCGGGGACGGGGGAGAAAAAATACCCGTTGGCCTAACGAGGTCGGGGACAGGGATTGTATTCCCTGTCCCCGATTCCCCGATCCCCGCCCCGTTTATCTTTTTTATCTTTTTTTTTTTAAAATATTTTTTCTTAATACTATTCATTTAATTTTCAAATAAATATATCTTTGTTGATGATATTTTCTATGCATATGAATATTTTCTTTGATAATTAACATTATAGTTGAAACTTATAGATTTTTTTTAAAAAAAAATCTAATTTTTTGAATTTTTATCCAAAAAGTATATAAAAAATGATAAAGAAAAAAAATTTTAATTGAAAAAAAATCCCCGCGGGATCCGATCCCCGCCGGTGCCCCGCGGGGAATCCTCACCTCGATCCCCGAGAAAAAAAAACGGGAATTTTTTTGGAGACGGGGATTGAATTTTATGGCGGGGACGGAGACGGGGAAGCCATTCTCCGGCCCCGCCCCGCCCCATGGACATCTCTATTTCTAATATGTTGTCAAAATATTAACAATTTCTAACCCTTTTTTTTTGTTTGAATTCCAAACGTTTATTTTTTAACCCAACAGTGTAAAAATGAATATTTAAAGATTTGATTATTAGAATAAAGTTGGGTTATACCTTAGTTTGACTAATTAATTTCTTTTGCAAGTGCAAAAATACGTGAGATTTAAAATTTTGAATTTCTGATCTTGATTAATCAATATTGAGAATATGTACACTAATTAAATATATTATATCATATTTTCTTACATTCTAAAAGGAAAATTTCAATTATTCTGATTTTATCTTTTTTCCCCGAAGTAAATCAGTTCTGTCCATCATCATTGGATCAAAACAATGTTGCCTTTTTTCTAAGAGCAATATGTTGACCTTTATGGTTAGAAGGAAAATATTTAAGGCCCTGTTTGATAACCATTTCGTTTTTTATTTTATTTTTTTTAGTTTTTTAATTTTGAATTTTGGTTTTTTGTTTTAAAAAATAAAAATCGTATATGTTTGATAACTCATTTTA
>JBBMKA010000020.1:8973020-8989629 GCA_037833695.1 Sechiopsis laciniata | reverse complement strand
CGCTAGATTGGCATCAATATGAGGAAGATCGTTCTTCGATTCGTTCGTGGACGGATTTTCGAGTGTTGTTATTGGAACGATTTCAACCGACTTCACAAGTAAATAGGTATGCACGATTGATGAGTCTTCAACGAGATGGCTCGGTTCGTGAATATCGTCGACTGTTCGAAAAGTATACGATCGGACTTAAGGATCTGAGTGAAAATCTATTGGAAGGGAAATTCGAGAGTGGCCTCAAAGAAGAAGTTCAAAGTGAAATGAGGAAATTAAGCCCAATAGGGCTGAAGGCAAAGATGCTTATGGCTCAGTTGATCGAAGATAATATTGCAGTTCAGTCAAAGAAACGAGTGGGGTCTTCATCGGTGGGATTAGGGAAAACTAGTGGAGTCTCAGGTGGTTCGAGTGGATCGAGCCTGCGCTCGTTTACTTTTTCCCCCCATCGCTCAAATGTTAGTTCCTCCACGACAGTGAACACTAATTATTCGAGTGTGAAGGGACCGTTTAAACGCCTAACAGATAGTGAGATCCGAGCTAAGAAAGATAAAGGTCTATGTTTTCGCTGCGATGACAAGTTTTTTCCGGGACATAAGTGCAGGACAACTGAATTGCAAGCATTACAAGTTTTGGTCGTTCGCGACGAGGCGAGTTTGTTAGAATCGGAGGAGAATGTTCCGTAGGCTTATGGTAATTCTTTATTAGGAAAAAAACTATCTCAATCAGGCAAAATATTACTACGAAAACTGTCAAATTAAATAAAAACAAAATTTCACAAGAGTATCGAACCTTAAACTCGGATTACTGAAGCAAGACGTGAAGAACCATCCCTGACCACAACTATAGCCAGAATAAATCAGCTGCCAAACAAGATCAATCAGTTAAACTCATCCTTACATTCTAATAAAATATTGAACATATTTAACAAATTAACTCCAAAAATGACCCAAGATTATTTAAGAGACTCCTTTATAAATTTACCAAATTTTTCATAGTTGCCACAATTTTGAAGCTTTGATAGATAAAGAATAACCTCCCTTTACCCCATCATCCACCCTGACTTTAATTTGGACTCAAGGAAGATTTTGCTACCCTCCCATCCACAGTTGTGAGTTCCTTCTAGCTTGGATGTGTTTAACTCATTCATTATATAGAAGGTTTTATTTTTATATTTGTAACTGAAATTAATTGTTTGTAGGTATAGTTCAAAATAAAGTGAATAATAAAGGATGCTTGTATCAATTGAATAAGTACTCAAACTTCTAAATAACTTTTAAGTTCAACCATTAGTGGTTACTTTTGACTCGGAAGCTAAGTAGAAAAAATGATAAAGAAAGGGCGGCACATTTCTGGTAATTTTGTAACTATATGACGAGCATATCATGTTTTATCTCAATGCAAGATATTTTAGCACTTGACTTGCCAGACCAACTTTTAGGGCATGTTTGAAGTTGAGGAGGAACAAGACTAAAAACAGACGTTGGAAAAGAAGAATGTAAACTCAAAAATGAAATGGCAGAGATAATCAGCCCAACCTTGTTTGAAATTGGACCTTGTGCAAGGTAAGGTTTTTCATTACGTAGATGGTGGAAGCCATATGCAACTTGAGCATCCATTCCTGCGTGACCAAAATAAATAGTTTTACTTACACACAAGTGATCATGCATCATGGGTATGAAAATTAACAAAATGCATCATCCTCTATCCATAGGCTTAATACTAAAAAAAGATAAATTCTGGGTTCAATAAACCTCCACTTTGTTCAGCCTCAGAAAGACCCTTCCTACAACTCTTCTCTGCCTATAAACCTCTTTCATATTAACACAAAACAAAATCAATATCTGCACAAAAACTCTTTGATTTTGACAGTAAAATCAACTCCTGCTTACAAACTTTTTTATACACTTGCATAAATGGCAGAATAAATTCATCATCCTTCAAAGATTCAAGTATATAATGTGTCTACAAGATGTATCATTTATGAAAGCGTCATGGGTTCAAGGCATAAAATATCAATCTCTTGCGGTATGCACAATATTTAAAACGAAAATGCCTAATATACATACCTATGCTGAAATAGTTATAAAATACTCCTTGGTGGCAGCTTGCTTTCTCTGATAATGCCTCCTCAATTTCCAAGCTCTGCAGCCACTCAGAAAATAATAATGAAACAAACAATCTATCACCGAGATACAAATCTTTATTGTCACAAGATTTTTGTATATAAACATTTGAAACATTAGCACTTAAGATTTTGCTTGTGCAGTAACCTCTAAATGTACAACAGATAACAGAAAAAAGAAGATAAACATTAGAAAAATGCACAAACCTCATCAAGAGCATGGTCTTCTGTAGGTTTCATGCAATGTGGTAATTCCACGTTTTCACTAGATGGTGCTGATAGAATGACATGCCAACTGCATCACAAAGATTCAGACTTATGAGGGGCAATAAATAAATTTACTGATACTTTCAAGAAGCATTCTTAGCCATTAATTTTACATAAAAGTCTACTACCAAAAACATTCACATATACAAACCTGAACTCACAATCCCCTGCACACCATGTTCATGACTTTAAAATGAAACCAGAATCACCCTTTAAACTAAGTTAATGATTACCTATCCAATTTACGAATCGGACCAGTGGTTGCCCTGTCTAGGGATCTTTTGATGGCTGACTTCCAAGCAAAAGGAAAAGAACCACCCTGAAAAGAGCATTCAATTTTACAGCTCAAGGAATTATCAGATGTATATAAATAAGATCAGAATTTTAATGAGAGAGGAGAACTCACCCAGCCAAAGGTTCTGGATAAGTCATTGCCAGTACCAAGAGGAATTACTCCTACTGGTGGAACAGGCAACCGCCCCTTTTTCTCAAGTTCTAAAAGACAACCAAGAACCCAACCAACAGTGCCATCACCTCCAGCAACCTGCTCCGTTACCCATTGGGAAAAATCACTTAGTTTTCACAATATAATCAAAATTCATATAGCTATAGATCTACTAAATACTTTCTTTTTCACTTTAGCCATACCATGACCCTCATCTTCTCACGAGTCTCTTTAGCACAAGCATCACCAAGCTCAGCAAATAACTCGAGGCATCTCAATCCATACTTGACAAATTCATGGGGCTTCACATCTGTTAGATCAAAAACCTGCACAGAAATTATTGACCAACGTTTAGAAGTATTAACTATGGAGAAGATTTACATAAAATGTTCAATCGATCATGAGAATCACTGACTCAATGTTGTAGAAGGCTTAAATACATGTTTGAGGCTTTTACTTCTCAAGAGGCGTAAGCTTCAAATTTAATTAAAAACATTTGACAAATCATGAATTGATATGATCAAATATTACTAAACATTATAGTACTACATACAAGTATTAAAAGAAAATTGCCATCATCAGTTGCAACTTCAACAAAAATTATAAGAGATATCTTAAACATCACAACCATTATCACTAACATGATTGATTTAAACTACAATTTTTATCTTCAATGCTTTCATAGTCTAAGTACTACAAGTAGTAATATTTCAAATTACCACCACTCAATTTTTTATATTCTTAAGAATGGGACATATTAATATTATTCTTCTCATTAGTTCCCAGGATGTGGCACGGTGGTCGAAGGCTCGGGCTTTGAGGATGTGCTCTCCTCATGGTCCGAGAATCGAAACTCACCAGTGACATTAATTTGTACACCTTTCGTGTTTCCATTCTTTCGATGTCTCCCAATGCATATATATTATTCATCTCGTTATTATAAGAGTAGAGACTTAGTCTCAGTATCTATTTATTAAGGTGTACACCTCTTATGATTCAACTTCGCGATCGAGTCTGGCCTTGAAGGCATAAGCCTCAGTAACCTTTATTTTAAACATTGCTCTGATTCTTAAATATGCTTTAGAAGCCTTAAATATCAACTCCACAATGCTAGCAGAAGAAAGTAATACGTAACATGACAACCTACACCAATCCAAATGCAACTTCTAATGGAAGATTTTTCAAATTCTCAGAGCTGCATATAGTACCTAATAACTAGTCATGTAAAATTAACAAAAACAAGAGAAGGATTGAGAAAGTTTGTGTAAAACCTGTTCATCGCTAATTAACATCTGGAGTCTCTCCTTAAGCAAGTGGCCATGGCGACCACCACTCCGCGGATTAATAAACACAACAATCGGCGACTCCGGAGGTTCATCGGTTGAACCGGAGACAGTACCGGAACCAGGCAACCGGCTCTCACCGGCGGCGGGATCCTGCAGCCGGATGGAATCTCGCATAGCAAGGCGAAGATACTCCGGCATCCGAAGCTTCTTCCGCAACTCCTCCTTGTCAATCCGCATCCCTGTCACTCCACATCCTTTGAACGACTCGATCATCGAAGTCCGAGCCGCGATTCGAGTTTTTTCATCGCCTCCGCCTTTCGACGTCGGCGAATCCATTTCTTGCACTCGTTTACAGAATCTCCAAGTGTTGGAATCAAAAATCAATCAAATCGAATACATTCCGGCGAAGTTGCCGGGGTTTATGGAGGGAGAGATTTGAGAGGAAATTGAGAATTTGATTGGTGGGATTTCAGTTATAATGAGCCATTGACGGCTGTAGCTCCGGCGGAATGTACAGAATTTTTAGTTTTGACAAAAAGGCCGGCGATGGAATCTTGTAGACAGTTATGCCCTTCTACAATTTGTTTATTTACTTCTATGTCCTCGAGTGGTTGTGGACCTGTAATACTAATAGACGCGGCTTTTGTTTTCTTTTTCTTTTCTTTTTTTTTTTTTGTTATTTTTGTTTGCTTTTTTAGTAAGAAAATAATGACGATATGTTTCATAATCATTATTTTGTTTATTCTTTTGTAAAATTTAACATTCATTACTTTTTGTTTCAAGAAAAAAAATCATTACTTCATTGTTTTTAGGGTTTGAATGTATATTCAAATAACTAAAATGGTTACTAATCTCTACCATTAATTATAGAATTTGAAAAAAAAAAAAAATCAATCACTTTTTTATGACCTAACAATAATAATTTTCAAGAATTTATTTTTATTTTTAAAAAAAATCTACTCTGTCATGTTGAGAATTGTTTAATTTGTTGTATTTATTGAAGTTATCAAATTATTGATTTTTTTCTTTTTTTTATTAAGTCTATCCAAATTGTTTGTTATGCACGAATTTCTTTTAAAAAATTGCGAGGATCAAAACTCTACATAATGTCATCGAAAATTTTGCTTAAGTTTCTATAACTATTGTTATCTCTCTTAAAAAAATATTTGATTTCTAAATCAAATATCAAATTAAATGACTGAATGGATCAATGGCACAATAGTTTCATAACGTTCATAACGTTGTGTTATTTGAAAACTTCTTTTATAAAAAGTTGATAAAACAAGAAAATTAATAGGTGAAAATTTTATTTAAAAATTTAATTTTTAAAAATCAAATACCAACAAACTATCTATTTAAAAATCGTTTTTACTTTTTGGAATTTAAGATTACTTTCACTGAAAGAATTTATTTTATATAAGATTTTTCTTTTCTTTTTTGAGAATTATTTAAGAAAGTATTTAAATCAGGAAAGAGGGTATATTCGAACATATATCTTTTTTTGTTATTAACATTAAGTCTAAATTAAAAGCACTTAACAAAAAAAAATTGTTTTTATGTGAAAAAAAATTATGTTTCATCATAACCTTCTTTTTTTTTTTTTTTTTTAACCATGTATCATCATAACCTTGAACATAGTATTTCATTTTTGTAAATTATAAATACACTTAGGGATGAACAAAATGAAATTATATTAAGATGCATCAAGTCAAATAATCTACGTCATGTTACTTTATATTTAAGAGTCTTTGTCATATATAATAAATTTTAACATTTTTATTTTAATTCTGTCAAAAAAAACATTTTTATTTTAATTTTGACAATTTTAAGAATATTTTATACCTAATAACATTAGTTTAACTTGATTGCTTTTAATCAGTAATCAATTTAACTTAATTGATGTAATAGTTTAATTTGGTTGAAATGGTTCATTTACAAGTTTAATTTCTTTCCTCTTTTATTATTCATGAAAGTCTCCTATATTAAATCATGTCCCTAATTTTAAAAAATTAGAAATATTGTACTTCTTTTTTCTTTTTTGAAAGTAAAATATTGTATTTCTTGAGACTTAGTAAATAAGAATATATGAGTACAAAGAAAATGAAAATGTAATTAATTAAGAAAGTTGACTATGTATCATCATTTTAATTATTATAAAAAAAAATTAGTTTCATTTTAAAGTTTAATTTCTCTTTTTTTTTAGTATAAATGGGAGGAAGGGATCACAAACTTTACATAGAGGACAGTACGGCTCTTAAATAAATGAGAGTCAAACACTGATTTTTTAGATGGAATTATGTGAGTGTGTTGAACTAGTTTGATATTTAACTTGCAACTATTAATTTTAAAAAAAAAAAAAAAAGAAAAAAACTAATTAGTCTCCCACTTTGGATGGGTGAGTTGCTCTTTATTGTGTCATTTCTTCTTTATTATGGCTACATTTCATGAGTATTTTGTACCCCCAATATATTTCTTGTGTAACACATTTTTTTATCATTATATTTCTTTGAAATAATAATGCTCAATTGGTCCCGTAAGATGGTAACATGGGGCATTAGATATAATAGCACACAATAATATACTGTATAAGATATTATCGGTGTTCAAAACAATCTGAACCAAAGACAATTCAATTTTGACGGATTGAGTTGAGTTAAAAATATTTTTAAATTGAGTTGGGTTCAAATTAATGAAATTTTTATGGATTGTACTGAGTCAAGAGTTAACGTAATATTAATCGAAATTAACTCAACTAACCCGAATTGATTATTAAGTTAAAAAAAATTACCTATAATATCATTATATATGCTTATATTTATTTTATTTCTTTATTATTTTTAAAATTTTTGTTTTTTAATATTCTTTAAAATATTTTTAAGTTTTTAGAATGTTTATATCATGATAAATATATATAGTTAAATTATATCATCTATTTGTGTTATTTTAATTATCTATTTGTTTTATGAAAGTTAAATTATATAATTTATTTTTATTATTTTTATTATCTATTTGTTTTATGGATGTCAAATGTATTTGTTATAATATTTTATAGTTAATTAAATTATAGCTTTCTTCAAATGATAGGGACTAAACTCTAACTTTCTTTGAAACATAAGGCTAGATTTATAGTTTACCATTCATATATTTCATCTAATATTTTTTAGAATAAATATATTTCATCTATTTTAGATTTGGTATATCACTAGTATATACTTTATGTAGGATCGAAAGGCAATTTTTTAGTTATTTAAAAATATATATTTTTATCTAAATTTCGCTAATCTAAAATCACCCAACAAACAATTTAATATGTAAGAATTGAAATCACGAAAAGTAAAAGTTAAGGGAAGAGAGAAAGATATCGAAGTTTATAGTGGTTCGAAAATCCTACTTCATCCTCCAAGGAGGAGTCCTGGGGTATTTTACTAGATGATTCTCTCTGTGGGTGAGAACCAAACCTACACGACCCTCTTTTTCTTATGTTAAAGAGAAACCTCAATCCTTTTACCAGGTTCAGGATTAAACCACTACAACCCTCTTTTTTTCTAGGCTAAGGAGAAACTCAAATCTTTTTACTCGTCATGATTAAACCAATTGCATTTTCTCACAACCCAAGGTGTACCCACACCTTAATACAAATCTCAAATATAAAATAAAAATAACTCTCACAAAGTACCTCCCGTAGCAAGATTAGCAAGTTTGACGTTGACAGCTTCTTCACAAAATTTGCAATGCACCGATTCAAGAATGTGTGAAGTAGATGAGACTTCTTGGAGGTTTTAGAATGATAATGTTGCTCTAGAATTTTTGTTATGGAGGCTATGGATTTAATAGGGAAAAGATAAAAGGTGTTCGTTGGATTTAGAGCAAAATGATCGACGGACAAGATTTGATGAAGATATGATGAATGATGACCATTTAATTTAGGACAAATGTGGTATATGGATGAGATTGAATGAAGAGAAGATGAAATGAGTTTAGGTTCAAAAGAAAACAATTTGAAAATGAAAATCCCGTTTTTTTTTCATAGGCGATTTTTTCTTCTAATCTTCATTTGTCCATATCTTCTTCATTTTCGATTCAAAATGCGTTGGAATCGTCTCTCCAAGCTCTACATAATAAACACTTAAAAACTACAAAAATATCAGTAAAAAAATTCAAGTTTGTTATCATCAAAACATTAATTAATTAACTAAAATTAATTAATTTGAGATAATTGGCCAAAAAGCCAACACTTTATACTTAATATGTTTAAGGTTCCAATTATCATATTCTGTTTTGCCATATGTACCACCTTTATTTGAGATTTGATATTTTACTTACTATAAATATTTGTATAAAATTTATGGAAAATCAGAAGATTATTCATTTTTCAAAATTTATTATGGTATTAGAGTATCTCTAAATTACAAATGGTTATGTTATAGACTCGACGATGTGTATTGTCAGTATAAGTTATTTGACGGCATGTTCAACATCTTATTTGCAGTATATTATGGTCAACGATATGATCAACGATAGTTTTGACGATTCGTAAAATCTATGTGATTTGTATGGGGACAATAATTCATCGTAGTATATTTTTTCGATGTCGTAATCAACGATAGTTTGATGATTTATGAAATTCATGTGGTGCAATGATGTGTGGGGATGTTCAACATCTTACTTGCGGTATGTTTGATTTTGACGATATGATCGATAGACATGCAATCACTTTCTTTTCAAGTTCGTCATGTGTATTTGCATGCTCCAACTTGAAGAAGACTTTCAAAGGATTCTTTTAAAATTTGATATTTTATATACTATAAATAGTTCGTATTAAAGTTTATGGAAAATGAGAAAGTTTAAACTTTTTCAAAATTAATCACCTAACATCAATTTCCTAACAAAATTTCTCTTTTCATTTTTTTTTTTATAAAATACCAATTTTTTAACTAGTAGTTAATAACTCTAAATCATTTTTTTTTCTTTTGCTCCCACAATCCGATCAGCCCTTAGCATATGAGATGTAAGAATGAAAAATGGAAGATTTATAAAGTTTTGTTTAAAATTTATGAAATTTATAAACACGGCAAATAGTTCGAAATACTTTATTTTTTAGGGTTAAAATATCATTTTTGATTCTATACTTTAAAGTTTCTTCTAATTTAGATAAGGAGTAAAAGTTTTGAATTCATCTCCAATATCATATTGAATCGTATCATGTGAACTTTCTGTTGAGTTTCATTAGAAAACATTAAAAGGAAAAAAATAAATAAATAAAGAGAGAGAAAGAAAAAAGAGTTTGTTGATGAAAAGAAAATCCAAGTATAGCATGAAATTAGACTTTTAAAATTTCATCTTTGGACTTTTTTTTGGTTCAAATTCTCATGAACGGTAGACAACAAATTCTATATAAAAATATTTCTATCAAATAAAATGAAAATTAAATATCAATTTTTTTAGAAATGGTTAAATTTTGTGGTCGAAGAGAGGAGAGGAATGGAATGGAGTTGAGATTTCTCAACCTTGTTTATTTTTAGTACATCACAACTCCTCCTTAACTACTCATCAATCTCTGGTTCAACATCTCATCAAACCTCTTATCTGATTCTATCAAATGTTATATTAAATCTCGTCTAATTCTCAATCATATAATAAAAAATAAAATATATTAAATTTATAAATTGGTACAACAATACAATAATTACAATTAAAAAAATTAATATAAAATAAACATCTCCACTTAAACACCAATCCTGAAACAAAGTTTTTACAACATCTCTGTTTCTAAAACACCAATCTTTAAACAAGTAATTCATACATTCAAATCACTCCACTTCATATTTCTCATCTATCTCATTTCCTCTCATCTCATCAACTCTAAAATTCAATCACCCCCTCACGATCAAAATCATGACTTTAGAATTGAATTAAAATATAAACAATCAAACACGGTTAACACACCACCGATTTTTTCAATTCTTTTTTGGGCATTCGTACTATTACATCATTTATTCATAACTCTAATTATTTGACTAATTACTTGATTAACTCAAAAAAAAACACACACACAATTATTTTCTACTTATTCTTTCAACTCGTTCATTCAATCGTCATTTTCTATCATAATATTTTTCCTCTGGAAAAACGATCTCATAGGGATTATTTCTCTTCCAAATATATATATTCTATTTTTTTAATTCTTTTCTCTATTATTTTATTTTTCCATCTTTTCCATTTTTCATTATTATATTTTTGAGTCATCCTGGTTATTTTGTATTTTTTCAAAGAAGTCATCCTGATTATAAAAAGACGAAGAAAAAAAAAACTAATTACATACAAAATCATATTAAAGAATATAAATAATAAGGAAGGGGCAAAATTGGAAATAAAATTCCACTCCAAATATTCTCAATCGTTAAAAAAGGAAAAAAAGGTAAGAAAATGATAGAACAACTAAAAAAGAAATTACATTTAACTAGACAGTCAAAATTCTCGAATCTAACGAGTGTTGGAAGAAGAAGACCTAAAAGAAGAAATTATTAATAATAATAATTAAAAAAAAAAAAGTGGAAATTAAGTTTCTTGATAGGAGGGTGGAATTGGTAATTTGAAAAAGGCGGCGTTTAAATCGGTGACGCCGTCCAGTTTCAAGACTCACAAATAAAATAAAATGAAATAAAATAAAATAAAAGTGGGACCCAGTAGATCACGTGCAACGAACGTATCATATTAGGTATTACAGGTTGACAAGACAAACAGACAAATGCGACAACGATTTTCTTTGTGGCTAAACCAAAATAGGATGTTATTCTTTACAACGTTGACAAGTATAGAACATAATATCCGAAAAATTAGAAAAAAAAAAAAAAAAAAAAAGAACAAGATTAGTATAGAACACTCAATAATGCCATAATTGACTTTGTCAAAAAAAAAATTAATAAGAAAAAATATATATTCTTACTATTTAATTTTTTTTTTGGTAAATAAGGGTTGTCTTTAAAATTTAAGGTGCTTAATCCTATAATATGAAGAAAGTTATAATTTATTTTTTATAATTTGAAAAAAGTTAAAATTTAGTTCTTATACTTTTAGAAATTAGAATTTAGTTCTCGTATTTTGATAAACTTAAAAAATAGTTTTTTCTTAATTAAGTACGTAAAAATTAATTATTCATTTGTTTTTTAGTATGAATCAAATGATTAATTGAACAAAAAATTACACCATTTATGTAAGAATAACTAAAAATTCCAAGTATTTAATTCGTCAATAATTATAAACAACAAGAACTATTTTCTAGGTTTTAACAAATTATGGGGACTAAGTCGTGGATTCTAAAAGATAGATACTTGATTACTTATAAATAAGGAGGTAAGTTCTCCTTGATGTATCTGTTGCATCACTAAGTGCCATGCAAATTTTTCTATTTTCTTTTTAATATTATTTAAACAAAAAATTTGTGACAACAAATGGTGTCACACATACACAAGGAAGGTTTACATCTCATTCATTAGAAGCCAAGTATTTCTCATTTTAAAATTGTAAAAATTAAATTTTAACTTTTTTCAAAGTATAGGAACTAAATTCTAGTTTTTGAAACCATCGAGACTAAACTCTAGCTTTTTTCAAATTATATGGACCGAATTTATAATATACCCTAAAATTTATATCCTATTAAACAATATTTTTTTTTAGTAAAATATCGTTCTAGTCCTTATCTTTTGGTTGAAATTTCACTTGGTCTATATGTTTCAAAATCAAACAATTTTACCTTAGACATTTCAATAACGAGTAATTTTAATCATTGAACGTAATCATTAGTGAGATATGGTAATGGTGACTAGGATGATCGAAATTAATTTTAAAATTCAATAGGTTGATGATGTGTTATTATGAAGTTTACATAAATTTTATTTTTATAAGAAAATAATTACAATGGAAACTCAAAACACACATTGTCAACTTTTAATATTTTAAATTGAAATAAATATGATGAGCTTTCATTTTCTAAAAATTAAATTAAAAATAAGTGTGAGATTTTATCTGTTACAAGCTTTTAAAACACAACCTGAAAGAGGAAAAGAGAAGAGAGACCTTCTCAATAGAATTTACACAATTGATCAAGTCATTGAAATTTTCAAAGAAATACAAGGAACTTGATGTAGATTACAAGAATTTTCGTACTACATATTAAATATTCAGTTATTGAATTCATATTTAGTTAGATTTATTAGTTTTAGTTGTTATAATCTTCAAGTTAGTTAGATTTCTCATAGCATTTTCTATGTATAAATATACATTTCCACACAGGAAATAAATTGTTGAGTATTTATTCCAATTTCTATTCAATATGGTATCAAAGTACATTTTTGCTTATGTCTTCTACTGCATTTTCTCATCCCATGGTGCACCATCCCATTCATCCCATGGCGCATCATCCCATGGAAGATTCTAAAAAAGAGGCAGGTCACAAACTTGCGAGGTAAGATGTAAGAATCCGACTCCAAAATAGCCCTAAACCCGGTTCTTACTCAGCATGCATGAATTAAAAAACCCTTAAATTCGACAAGTAAGACAAACAACAGAAACTTAAACAGTTGATAGGAAAATGGCAATCCAAAAACTGTTATTAAAACCAATATAATTCTGAGTCTTTGGCCAGAGTATATGAAAACAGTACTAAAACAATTCTCTAAAACAGTCTAATCATGCTAAAAACATAAAAGAATCGAAAGAGACTATGCGGCGAACTCCCATGATCAGTCAGCTCCTCCTCTAGTCGCCCCGGTGCTGTCCCAAGTTACCTGGTGGAAAAAACCACAGAAATAAGGGTGAGTACGAAGGTACTCAGTAAGAATCTCCAACCGGGGTACAGTACGTAAGTCACATCATCTAGCATCTTAGCATACAAGTAGAACACATCACAAAGGCAGTCTCAACACAAGTACAATCACAGCATGCTCAAACCATCGAAAGTCTCTAACTCTCGGCTAAGGATCCACTGTGGATCTCCAAATGGGTTATCGATATAACCTCCAGAATCTCGAGAGTCTCCAACTCTCAGCTAAGGTGATCAGCTCACTATGCTGATCCTGGACACTTGGGAGAGTACCTAAGTGTCGGGCTCTAACTGAACAGAAAGGTGTACTGATACACTAGCCCGAGGGAGCTCTCCTCCCGGCACCTAATGCACATACGCGCACACAGCATCCTCTTGCAAACCAGATAAATGTAGGCCTACACAAACTATGCCGGTCCAGGTGCACATGCCTATGACTCGGAAAGGTGAGCGCTGATCCACAGCAGGCGGGAGGCCCTCTGCACCATACTGTGGCAGCCTGAATCACACCCAACGCCTGAAGCTAAAGGTCATCCCAAGGCAGGCTTACACCGAGGAAAGGACCCCGCTCTAGCAGGCCACAAACTAGGCTTATGCCGGTGTGGTAGCTACTCCACACCCGACTGTCGGAGGTAAGGAATCTGTCCTCACAGCCCGACCGGTGGGGATACATACGTTGGTCCACTCTTAGCCTCTAGATGATGACAACCTAACAGGATCTAGCTAAGGAGTACCCTAGGGCTAATAGAGTTCAGCATCAATAACATTGCACAATAACATACAACATATCACAATCACAAATAAAACAGTCACCGCAACATAGTAGTGCAATTCAAGGTAGATAAATCTACATGCCAAATCCTATCAGTCAAGTCATACAATCATGTCCACAAACAAGTATATCGACAGAAATATCATTCAAGCATCTATCCACTAACAAGTATATCAACAGAAACATCATTCAAGCACATATCTACTAACATGCTCAGAAAACAGTAACACACAACCAGAAAACTATCAGTGGTAAGCGTAGGGTCTACACAACCCTAGCAAGGAAATCCTTACCAGGAAAGGAAGCTGAATGAATACACAAACAATGCTCATTGAGCTGCAGAATACCAACACGAGTAACAACCTAGACACATAATAGTAGTAAACAATTAACTAACATCTAAATAGCATAGCAAACAGTCAACCAATACACAAGGCTCGGGAGACAATACCCCTAAACCGAGAAGACAGGCTCGGCAGTAAGGCTTCTGTGAAGGCAAAGGCGAAGCTGCTCGCCGACGTGCGCAGGAACGAGAGCAGGCAAGGCTCGGCGAGAGCGAAGCTGCGGGCGAACGTCTCGCTGAGGCAAAGGGTTCGCTGAGGCAAAAACTAAAAGTGAACGCAGTACGGTGGATCGGCTCGGACAAGTGAACGGGCGTGGTCTCGACTGCGAACTCGAGGATGCGACGAAGGGCTGTGCAAAGACGATCGGCGAAGCAGGATGGCGACCGCGAGGCTGCGAATAGCACAAGGTCAACGGATCTTAACATCAGGCCACAGAAATAACCACGAAGAACGAGAAAGGTTTTGGGCGAAAGGTACTTGAGGCGAACGGGCTGCTCGCGAAGACGCTGCGGCTCGGAACGTCTCGGCGAAAGGTGCATAAAACTAGGCGATCGCGATACTACGGTCACGAGGCTGCGGACACGTAAAGGAGACGGAGGCACGACTCAGGCGAGCTAGGGGCTATGAGTGACGAAGAGCAGCGATCGACAATGGAGAAATCTGGCGTGAAGGCCGGCGGAAGGTTAGCGAAGAAGCTGGATCGACGATTTGTTGTTCTCGGTGGGAGAGAATTTAGAGAGGGAGAAAGAAAATGGTGCGGCTAGGGCTTTGGAAAATGAAAAAGAGGATGCTTAAATAGGGTTTCCAAGCAATCCCGGCTTTGAGTCCAGGCGCGGGAGAAATTAAAGACCATTTTTTTCCCTTTTTCTCTTTTAACCAAAAAGACCTCCAAGCTTCCAAAAAAAAAAACAACTCTAACCCTAGAAACTTGAAAACGCAGCAATAACCCAAACTTAGCAAATGACAGAAACAACCCCGGACCCTGAAGGCAAAATGACCAAAATGCCCCTAAAGGCTCAAACTGCCCTAACGGCCCAACCGAACACCCAAATAAACGACCGAACATACCTGGATAACCGGAATGGAAAACTTGGCCGTTACATAAGACGTGCTAGAAACTTGGAGAAGTCATGCATGAACCAACAACAATATCGTGTGAAGCCCAAGAAACTATGAACCCATAAATTGAAGAAGTGGGAATCTACGAACTTACTACTTCCACTTTAGCTGGATCCACTAAAACTTCTTTGGAAGATATCACATGTCCAAAGAAGGATATTTGCTCTACAAAAAACTTGAACTTTGAGAGCTTGACAAATAACTGATTCTCTTTCAACACTATTAACACTTTCTTCAGATGTTCCACATGCTCCTACAGGAACTTGGAGTAGATCATAATATCATCGATAAACATAATAAAAAAGATATCAAAGAAGTCCTTAAACACTTTGTTCATTATGTTCATAAAAGCAGTTGGGTATTGGTCGAACCAAACAACATTACTACAATTCATTCTTGGGCATTTGGTGTCTTCAAAAAACGACATTACCTCAGTTCATCCTTGGACATGGGGTAATATCCATTTAAGCCCAAGAAACTATAATCGAAGAAGGACAAACCCACAAACTTACTACTACATTAGCTTGCTCAATCAATTGTCTACAGTTCATTTACGAGTCATGTGAGGTCATTTAAGGGTCATTTTGGGTCATCCTAAGGTCATCTATGGGTCGTTCAAAGGCCATCCATGGATCAACTTAAGGTTATATTGAGGTCATCCAAATTTATAGGTCTATCAATATTCAGTACATTTCCAAATTTATTATCCATAGTTCCATGTTAAGTATCTCACATCACAAAAAAGTGGAGATCTTATAACAATATATAAGAGATATGTGTTATTCTCTTTAATACCATTCGATTTTGAGGTGAAACTCAATATTATCTAATATTCCGAACACCTTTTCCTTCATAAAAAAATAGTGGGAGGATAATGAATTGCATAATAAAATTCAAACCATTCGGGTTGAACTAGCATTTTGGTACACTAAAAATTAGAATGACACAATAAAAAATGAGGAGTTTTGGATAACAATTCTATCTTTTTTTAAAAAAAAATCTAAAACGACCTAAACTTGAAGGGTTAGATTCTAAGAATGTGTCATTAACTACAGTCATTTTTTGATGACCCTAAAAAAATTGTCATAATTTTAGTCATTGTTTGAGGAAAGCGTCATAACTTTTCAAAAATGGAAATTTTCCATTTTCTGCCAAAATCCTTCATTTTTCTCATTTATGACACAATATTTTATTCTCTCATCCTAAATTTTGACGCTATCAGTACCTATTACAACCTTTTTTTTTTATAATTTAATTTAGTTTTTTCCTTTGGTTTTAAATTATCTTTAAACTTTTTAATGGTTTACTTTTTTTTTTAAGTTCTTTTTCGTTTATTGTTTTAAATTTTTTTTTTTTCTTTTGTTTCTTCTTTTTTTCCGTTTAAAGTTTTTACTGATACTTTTTTCAAATTTTTTCTTCTTATTATTTGAGTTATATAT
>JBBMKA010000020.1:8948355-8969277 GCA_037833695.1 Sechiopsis laciniata | reverse complement strand
TAATCTAATTCTAAAAGGAATAAATAATTATAAAAGATGAAAATACAACTATACTAAAAATAACATAAACCAACACTTTAGAATTCCTTTGTAGTTGAGGCGTGGTGGTCACTGTTGGACATGATCCTTCACCACAAGGTCTGCTCAGAGGAGTAGAAGTTTTGATTCGATGTTTTGCTTGAAAGTTGAGGAAAAGGTCTGGTGATAGCCTGTGTTGAGTAGTGAGCCACAGTGTTTGCCGTTTTTAGTTTGATGACCATAAAGAGTTGTTCCTTCGATCATGTTGTTAGATGTTGATAAACAGATGACGTTAGCTCAGTTTCCCTACTTTCAGCAGGGAAATGACGTAGTGTCAGTTTATGAGTTAAATTGATTGGACTTGCAAGGTTTGGCAAGGAATTGATTATGTTGTTAGAAAGAAAAGAAAGTTTGGGACTACCAGATTAATTGGAGTCAGCAGCAAGGTTGCAAGTTTTGAAATGTCAAGTTAGAGATGGATCTCAAGTTTAATGAGTTAAAGGTCAACGCCAGCTAGCTGGTGGTGCTTGGGGAATCGTCAGATGTCGCCCATGGTCGCCTGCGAGTGACTCGATGCGATTCTTGGTTTGGTGTAGTGGCCAGAGAACCACTTTGTGATTGCTGGCAGATGTAAATAAGTGATTTCTGGCTTTTAGAAAGTCGAGCTTTCAGTTTAGAGGCAGGAAACAGGAAAGAGTCTCTTGTCAGTTTTGACCTTGAAGGTAAGGATGTTGTTGTTTAAGGAACTTGAAGTGAGTTGCAAAGTTGATTACTTGTGAATATGTTGTTTTAGTTTTTCATTGTGGGAGCACTTACGTTGTTCGCTAAGGAGAATGATGAATCTATAGTTCTGTGTAGGTCGTGGGAGCTTGCTAAGTTAGCAGTTAAGGCAGATATTTGTTGCTTGGGATCGATGACTTATTTGATGAGTTTCAAGGAGCAATGAATTTTTCAAGGATTGTTGTATTCTGATTACCATCAATTGAGGATCAGGGAAGAGGACATCCCTAAAACAGCACTCAGGCTTCGTCTTGATCACTATGAGTTCGTAGTGATCTCGTTCAATTTGACAATTTTCGTGCAGCTGTAATGGTTAAAGTGTCGAGGATTTCCTGAGCATGTTTATGTTTGCACTTCGAGAAGAATAGATGTATGCAAAGTTTCTAAGTGTGAGTTTGGTTAGATTCAATGGCCTTCTTTAGACCATGTGGTTTCTTGTCAAGGAACTTCAATGGATTTTGTTAGGACCGATGCAGTGAGCAATCAGGTTAGACTAATGTCAGTGTTGAGGACTGATGACACATTTGACTAGAGAGAGGTCAAGTGTTGTGTGATCAGTTGGGCATGAGGCCGGTTCAGCGATTTGAGAAGATTTTGATTTCAACACCATTTGGTTAGTACCTGGGAGGTCAGATGAATTTGTGGCTTGCAATAATGCTTCTGAGAGGTCTGTGTTGTGTTCTTATTGAGAAAGAGGAAAATGTTAACTTGTGAGCCTAGACAGCTTAAGCTGTATGAGCAAATCTCTGATTCATGTTTTGGAGTTAGCAGCCACCTTGGAAGACATTGCTTATGTGGTGAGAGGATGCAGTTGTTAGTGAACCATAAGAGTTAGAAGTTTGCTTCGCCTAGAAAGAGTTGAACTTGAGATAACGTATGTGGTTCGAGATTGTAAGATTACGATTCTGAGATTCTTTACCACCCTGGTGAAGCTTTTATGGTTGCTTATGCACTGAGTAGAGAAGTTCATTTTCAGTGGCGTTAGCTGTTTCTCTATTTTTGTTGTGGCGTTAGTTCGACCAAACAGAGTTGTGTTGATTGAAAGGCTTCAGCTCAGTTGGCTCAATTGTAAGCGTAGTTGTTGTTAAGGCTGAAGTTTGCAATGAGATGGTAGTTACTTGTGTTAGCAATTGCTTCTAATGATGAGTGGCAGTTTAGATAGAGACTTTGTGTGCGCGTTAATGCAAAGATCAAGGTTGAGCTGTTGCTTGATGCTCTTAGTTCGTGGTTTGTTTGGCAACTCGAGGGTACCAAGATGTAGAAAGTTCTGAGGGATCTGTGCTGGTGGAGTTTCGAGTAGCGAGATTGGTGAGTTATTAGTTTGAGTTGTTTGTCAGCAGGTGAGAGAATGCTAAGGCATGAGCTTGCACAGTTATTGCAACAGTTAAGCGTTTTAGAGTGGAAGTAGGACGACATCTCTATGGATTTCATTTTAGGATTTCCTAAGGCATCGAGAGGTTTAACCATGATATTGGTGATCATGTATCGACTCACCCAGTGCGCTCACTTTATTACAGGGAGGCTGGATTATTCTTTTGAGAAGTGGGCACAGTTGTACTTGGGAGAGATTATCAGGTAGCATGGGGTTTTGTGAGTATCGTTGCAGATAGAGACGTTCAATTCATTTTTCACTTATGGAAGAGCTTTTGGAAAGGTTGTGAACTTGCTTGTAAGTTTAGTGTAGCTTTTCATCCGCAGACAGATGGTCAGACCGAAAGAGTCAGTCAAATCTTGGAGGATATGTTAAGTTCTGGTGAGTTTTGCTCTCTATACAGTTGAGATAGGTGGATGTGTGGGTGGGAGTTGCTTGATTTCAGTTATCATTCCATTGTCCAGTTGGCACCATTTAAGGCATTGTTTAGAAAATATATTGTTCACTTATCCATTAGGACGAGGTTTGAGAGAGCAAGTGTTAAGGCCTGAGTTGTTGCAGTTGTCTTGGGGCAATATAGAAGATCTGTACTTGAATGTTTTCAGTTCAGAGCTGTCAGAAAATTTATGCAAATGTTCGTCATAGAGATATAGAATTTGAGGTTATCAATCTTGTGTTCTAAAAGTGGCACCGATGCGGGGAATGCAGAGATTTAAGATTAGAAGAAAACTGAGTAGGTGTTGTTTGCTCGTTTATGATTCTCGAGTGAATTGGTGTAGTAGTGTGTTGATAGCTTTGCGTTTATCATTGTGTCCAATTCATTTTGTGTTCCATGTTTGATGTTTCGTCAGTATGTGTCAAGCTTGTTCCAAGTTGATCATGAGCATTGGAAGTTAAATGAGGACCTGTCTTATGAAGAGAAACTTGTTCAGATTTTGGGTCGATATTGTAAGGTTCTGAGGATCAATGAGTTGTCATTTGTTAAAGTGTTGTGGAGAAAGTTTTGTGCCCTCGTTGTCTTTGGTTGTTTAAGCCTTAGTCAACTTTCGAGGACGAAAGTTTTCTAAGGGAGGGAATATTGTAACAACCCCATTCTTTTAGGTTTATTAGAATAAAAGGTTTGAAAGGGCATTTTTAAAGTTATGCTCAAAGATAGGGGGAAGTTGGTCTTTCAACCTTTGGTACTTAAGTGAAATGATGAGATTGTGGAACCCTAGGTGTAGAGTTACTGTTCCACACTGTTCATTCGTCTATTCCCTTTGGTTTGCGACGGGTTCATCTACTTCAACAAGCAGTGCCACCGTTCGAGCTTTCGGCGCCGTCTCCGTCTATACCACCGAGGAAAGGTTTCGCAGGCTGCCGTTACTGTCTCTATGGATTCGTTGCAAAGCTGTGAGTTTGTGAGCGCCGTTGAGTTCTGCCGTGGGAGCTTGTCCGTCGTCACCATGGGTTTTGGTTCATCATGCGCAGTTGAAGAGAGTCGTTTCAGTCAGCCCGTCTGTGAGTCGCCGCCACCGTGGAAGCTCGGCTGCTGCGTCGAGGTCATCGTTTAGCTCCTCGTCTGCCACAGTAGGGGCATCGCCATGAGGAGGTTCGAGTCGAGCTGCTCGTGAGCGCGTTAAGGAAGTGTCGCCGAGCTGCAGTTGTGGGTAAGGTTCCCTCTCTCTCCCTCTTTTATTTTGTAAGGGTTTTAAGTTAATAGGTTCTAAATGAAGAAGAAGGTTGGTGTTTGGATTTGAGATTAAGAATGTTTGGGGTTAGGTTTAAAGCTATTCAAATGAGGATTATGGGATGTTTGTTTTTAGGTTCACACTCATTTAAATGGTGGATTAGGCTTGCTTGGTTGCATGTTTAAAGATATTTAAATATGGTTTAAAGACTATTTGGCTACTGGTTCATAGGTATTCAAGTTAAGAATAAACAGTGTTTGGCTATGGTTTAAGAGGTGTTTGGCTTATGGGCTGTTTGGTAGGGGTTATTTAATTAATTAATTGGCACTTGTTGACCAGATTGAACCCGAGCTATTTTTCGTTCTTCAAGCCAAGTTTGTGAGGTGCGTGTAGCCGTTGGGAGTCTCTGAGACACGTTTTTTGAGGTTCTGCACTGTTTGATAAACTCAATATTCTAGACTCGATTTTAATGGTCTGAGGTGCTAGTTTTGACTAGTTTGTTCGTTTCAGGGGTCGGAGTTGTGTTTGGCTATTTGGAATCACCAGGAGATTCTTAGAGTGTTGTTAGGGGATTTGGCCAGGTAAGGGACCCGTTACCCCCTTCTCGAGGCTGTGGCTATTACATGTGTTAGATTAACTGTATGCACTTACTTGTTTGATATGGCATAATCTATGTTGTTTGTTGCTTGTATTGATTAAACTGAGACCATGCAATATATGATTGATATCATTTTTAAGGCGAGCATATAGATTATATTAAATATCTAGATATGCGTGAACTAATGTATGTTTATTGATAGAATCGGTCTTGTATGATAGTTCGTATGTCCCACTGGGGACTTGCATGATGTTTGATGCACGACTTGGTGTTTCATTTGGTCGCAAACGAGGTACGATGACAGAATATTGGATGCTAGTAAGCAGACGTGCATGGTTTGTGGCCGGCACGTTATCGACGGGGGATTTGTGGTCCCTCGCCACAGGGTTTCCGTGGATGGTTGGCCCACCAGGCTTACGACCCTGTCGACATTTTACTAGTAGCTTAGGGTGCCTCTCCAAGTATGTGGTTAGGTTTGAGGCCCTTTGGTGAGCATGCTGGATCCACCCTCACCGTGAGTATGAGACCTGTGGGATTTATGGTCCCTTAGCTACCGGGCTTCTCTACTCGCAGGATCCTTCTGCCTTGAGCTAGTATCTCATATTTCCCTAGAGATTTGTGGTCTCTGTTGGCTTTTAGGTCTTTGGTTTATGGCCTTAGACCGTTCTGCGTGGTGTGGATCTAGGACATGGTTCCTGACCCTTTTCGCCCAGGAGATCGGGTTTTGTGGACCCCTTTATTATGTTGTTTATCTTGCATGTTTGTGATGCTTTTGACCTGATGCATGTCTTTACTCCGAGTTAAGGGATCCTTACTGAGTTTGCAAAAACTCACCCTTTCCACTGTGGTATACCACAGGTACTACGAGATTGTATCGAGATGGGTGATCGGATGAGCAGAAGGCGACCATGGGACCCTCTGCATTCTTCTGTTTAGAGTCTTTTGAAATTTCTTCTTTCTGCATGAACTATTTAGAGGCATGATAAGTTGAATATGTTTTACCAAGATTTTATATTTTGACTTTTGGGTATCCTATGCTGTTTTAATAAATTTAAAGTTTTCATAAACTTGTTCTTTTGAATTGTTTTAAAGAGGTTTTGTTTTAAATTTACATGCCCTGGATGTAAAGTACTATTTTTCATGCAATTAGAGTTAAGGACTTAAGTTTAGACCATAGTTTGGGTCGGGTCTTTACACCCTAACACTTTTTGATGTTAGGAATACTTCTCTTATTTGTCACTCACGCCCATATCAATCGACCATTATTGGTTCAACATAGACTTACTATATGATCATTAAATTAAGGAGAACAATAATAGGGTTTGCAAACTATACTACTCAAGGTTTAAGGACATAAATTAAATAATTAAAAATAAAAATTCAACTTAAACTAAAACTAAAATTCAAAAACTAAATATGAGACAACCATTGAAAATGAACAAGATTACCATATCATCACATTCTATAAGTCTCAATAAGCTGAAGTTTTCAATTTAGCTAACTTTGAGAGAACTAGGTCAAAAACTAGAACTTAGTTTTTTTTTTTTTTTTTTTTTTGACTAATAAATTATGTAGTTTAGAAGTGGTTTAAAAAAATTATGAAATAATTTAAAACAAAACATAAATAAAAAAGAATTATGTTTAAATATGCTAAAGTGCGTGAAAAATTATAATCATTTTTTGTGTTTGGTAAAATTGATTTGGACACCTAAAAAAAAATTGAACCACCTTCATTTGCATAAGTTATTTAAGAGGGTCTTAAATTTAGCTTCTATACAATTCTAGAGCAACCGTAAATTTTAAATTCTCTTTTGATTCTTATATATCATATCAGCAACAATAGTTTTTATTTCCCGAGAAGAGGAGAGTAATTTAAATTACCATTTTATTATTATGTACATTACCATTTATTTTAATTCATCTCATCAATTTTTCTTTTCAATCAGATTTAATTTTTTAATTTTGATTTATTTTTCTCACTTTTTTATCTAAATTAAAATAAGGTTTGGTTTGATGTAAAATTTTCTTATTATTGTTTTCTTGAAATTTTATCAGATTATTTAATGTAAACAAAAGATGTTTTATAATTTTTTAATTATATAAACTTTACTTAATTATTTTATAAATAATTGAAAGAAAGATGTTTTTTAATTTAAATTATATAAACTTTACTTAATTATTTTATAAAAAATTTGAAGTTAAATATAATACAAATTTATGTTTAACTCGCTTATAAAAGTAATAATTCAGTTATATCAGCATATACTTTTAAATCATGAAATTATTGGTTCAACCACCATTATGGAACAGAATGGGTCGGTGGGCACGATTGGTTATCTAGTTAGTTTGGTGTTAATCAATCTCCACTCCACGATCACGAATTCGATTCCTAGAATTGATATTTATAATCCCCGATTCCCAACTTGTACTAAAAAAAACCCATTATGGAACTAAAAAAATATCATACTTAATCAAAACATATATTCATTTTAGTCATTAAAAATATTTGACAACAAGTTAGCTATTGAAGCTCAAAAAAAAAAAAAAAAAAGAAGCTAGCTATCTATTTTCTTGAAATTAAAGTTGACAGCAATTATTTCAATAGGTAAAAAAAACAGAGAAACTTATAAAATTAGTAAAATTGAAAAAATAATTATAAATATGATCACTTTAAAAAAAAAATAGCACCTATAGTTATTGATATTAATAGTAATATTGTATTAATAATAGACAATAATGTATTATTGAGTATTTATGATAGAATATTAATGAATATAGATATAAATATTTTAAAATTTACCTACATTTATAATTATTTTGTAAGAAAAGTCTGTCTATTACAATCTCCAAAAAAAAAAACTACAAACTAAGCCCGAATTGTAACACTTGAGACAACTAAGTATGATTCAATAAAACATTTTGTCATCAACCAAATAATTTAGGCTCCATTCGATAATCATTTTATTTTTTGTTTTTTTGTTTTTTGTTTTTTGTTTTTTAGTTTTTGATTTTTGGTTTTAAAAAATAAAATCCGTACAAGTTTGATAATTTTTTTTATTTTTTTAAAAATTAAATATATGTTTGATAACTGTTTTTGGTTTTAAGAAAAAATAAAAAATTATTATTTTTAATATTTAATAAAATAAAATAAAAATATTTTAGAATATTATTGATCTAATAAACCTTAAATTTATGCGTCCGAGCTTTTATTTAAAGTGTATTTTATAACTTTCCTAACGTTTTCTCAAAAGAATTTTTAAAAAAAAAAAAAAAAACTATTATTTAGGCCCCGTTTGATAACCATTTGGTTTTTAGTTTTTAGTTTTTGAAATTTAAACTTATTTCTACTCTAATTTCCTACAACATGTTCAATCTTTCTTACAATGTATCCATCTTTTCTTAAAAAAATATTAAAATGCTAACCAAATTTAAAAAACAAAAACAAGTTTTTGGAAACTACTTTTTTTGTTTTCAAATTTTGGTTTTGTTTCTTAAAATGTTGGTAAGATGTAGATATCCAAATAAGAAAAAATCTATAGTAAAATAGTTGTTGTAGGCTTAAATTTAAAAAACCAAAAACGAAAAACAAAATAGTTATCGAGACTTTAATTTTTAGAATTCCTTTAATATTTTAAAAATATTTTTAAAATTTTAAAAATGAAAACCAAAATTATTTATCAAGCAAACATGTTCTCAAAAAATTAAAAACAAAAATAAAAAATAAAAAATGAAATAATTATCAAACCCGACATTAAAAATTCCAATCTTTACTCGACACTTTTCAACTAAAAAAACTAAATTTATACCTTAAAATAATGTGTGTATATATATTTGTTTATTTATTTATAATTTCTCTCATATATAATAGATAAAACTACGTGTCACGTTGGAGCAATCTTCGAACAATGTTTAAGGCAGGAAAGGAAGGTATAGTTTATAGTTAAAATACAACTTGACAAAAGAAAAATAATATAAAAATACTCTGATTTAAATTTTTGTTGACAAAAGAAAACTAAAAACAATAATCTAATATTGTTTTCAATTTTGAAAAACAATAACGATAAAAACGTTTTTAGTTACAAGTATGAAAATTAAAAATCAAAGTCTTGGATAGCCATCTTATTTTTAATTTTTTGTATTTGAAATTTAAATCTCCACCAATTATGTTATCATGTGTTTTTTTTTTCTTATTTAAATATCTACATATTACTAGTTAAATATATATATATATATATGCATTATTTATGGTATTAAAACCAAACAAAAATTTAGAAAAAAGAAAAATTTTCAAAAATTTATTGGAGATTTTGTATGTATAATAAAAAAATGGCAAAATATTTATACCTATAGCACAAAATCAAAACTAATTCATTTGTAGTACAAAATCCAAATTGAGTTCCATCACTCGTTGATTTCTATCACACTCACTCTATCACTAGTCACTGATAGAAAATCATGTGCTATAGATGAATTATTTTAGAAATTGTGCTATAAATATAATACAAGATGTAGAATATACTGCTGAGGGTAAATTCTCAAATTTATTTAGGTTTTTTAGATTTTGTAAGCATTTACACATTTTCTCAAGGAAAGATGGAACCCATATAGATATTTGATTATTAAATTTATGGAAGATTTAGAAATGACTATTTACAATTAAAAAAAAAAAGAATATTACTAACTATTTCTCAAAAAACCACATTCACACAAATTATTTTAACTATTAAAAATAACTTCTTGTTTCTAATGGTTCATTTTTAACTATTCAAAATAATTTCTCATTTTAAATCATGCATTTCTAACTATTTGAAATAACTCATTTTTAACTATTCATTTTCAATAATTAATTTTTAATTTCAAAAATAATTTCTCATTTTAAATCTATATCCAAATAAATTATTGACTTTAATCTCTCTATAAATTAAATTAAGTTAAATTTTAAAAAAAAAATATTCAAACAAGTTTTTTTTACTCAAAATCAATCATTAAATAAAATCTCATCCCAACAATTCTATAAAATAAAAAAGTCAAATGTCATCAAATGTGTAATTTGATTTTTGTGAGAAAATTGAGTAAGCCAAAAGTGAGAGAGAGAGAGAGAGAGAGATAATAAATATGATGAGGAGAGAGAAAAGGAAAAAAAGGAGTTAAAAAGAGGGTGCAGGTATGAAAAGGCGAAACCCGTGCATTTCCTTTGCAGCGATTGCGTGTGAAAAGCTGAATATTTCTACACATAAAAATAAAAAATAAAAAAAATCTTTTTAAACCACAAATTTATGCGCGTGTACACCACGCCATGTCTGTCCAAATTTAAACCCACAAATAAAAGCGCGTGAGATTGGGTCTTCTCATTATCATTATTTTTTTTTGTACAATCTCAAAAAAAAAAACATATACATAAACTCTTGGTCTTAAATAAATGAGAATTCGTCAACTTTTAAGTTTAAATTTGTGATTATAATGTTTAATTACATTAACATCAAATAATAAAATTAACACGTCGTTAATTCTTTTGATTTATTATTATTTTTACCTTAACTAAAATTATTTTTTCATAATCAAATGGGTTGGTGGCGCGATCGGTTATCTGATTTAGTGTTAATTCAATTTCACTCCACGGTCACGGTTCGATCCCTGGAATCGGTATTTGTAATTCATTTTCCCAACTTGTACTCAAAAAAAAAAAATCATAAAAAAATTAAAAATATTTACAAACAAAATAAGTTAAAAATATACTTTTTGATATTGTATTTGAGATATTTGCCACTTAAATTTTAGCTTAACAACATTTGGATGTAAAGATCTCAAACCTATATTCACTTTTTTTTAGTACAAAACTGGCAGCCACGATTAATAGGTCATACATGATTCATTAAATCCAGTTACTTTTAGCTTAAAATATAAATTTTTAAGAGTTTTAATTATAATTCATGTAATTTAAAAAAATAAATAATTTTATAATAAATTTGAAATTAATATTAATTAAAATTTATTTTATAATATTAATAATTTTAATATAAATAAAAATGAAATGTGAAAATATTTTCTAAATATGGAAGAATAAAAATAAACATTTTTTTTAGTATACCAACTAAAATTTGACATTAAAAAGTTTATAAACTGATATACTGCAAATCTCAAACTACAATGAATAAAATTAGTATTTTAACCAACACAATAATAAAGAAAGTCAATCAATTTCCAAAGTTTATAATAAAATTTGTGTTCATTTATAGATAATCTTTTTTTTTTATAATATTTGTCATTTCATCTCTTCTAAATATTTTGTTTTTAAATTTTTGTAAATATCTAATTTATCTAAACAATAATTTTTTTATTAAATATCTCTTTAAGTAAATTATAAATTAAAATTATTTATAACAACTTTAAAAAAAGTCATTTATAACAACTCTTTGGAGGTGTTTGTTTGACATATTTATGTAGGATTTAGATTAAGGAGTTATATTGAGTAGTTAAAATTGAGAGTTATACCAAAAACTCGTTTGGATATAATTTTTATGTAAACAAGTTAGAGTCAGAATCTTGTTTGGATGTAGATTTAAAATGAATAGCTATTTTTAGTAGTTAAAAAATAAATGATTGAAAATAAATGATTAAACGTGAGTTATTTTGATTGATTTGAAATAAATGATTAAAAATGAATACTTAAAAATGATTGAATAATTATATATAAATGATTAAAAATAAATAGTTAAAAATAAGAATTATTTTTAAAAATAAAAATGAAGAAGAATCAATAAAAAATCGTTTGAAAATAAATCTGTTAATAAATTTTAAAACTAAATCTGTCGTAAAAATACTAAACAAACAGCCCCTTTATTGACCAACAAACCCACTTAATCCTATTTTTTCTCTCTCTAAAGTTTAGCAGCATATGACCCCTCATCTTTCTCTCTCCATTATCTATGACATATTGAGACAAAACTAGTTTAGAAAAAGCTACTTCCTTTCCATTCAAGAATAAATCTTTTTTATTTTTCATTCTAAAAAAAATAAAACAATTCTTTTTTTTTTAGTTTTGATGACACCAAAAGAAGAGCTCTTTACTCTGCCCAAAAAGCATTTTCCAGAAATCCTTGCAACTGATTATATAGTACTTCCAACCTCCCCCATTTTCCAGAATTTTCTCAATCTCTGTTTTTTTTTTTTTTTTTTTTTAATTCAAAATCTTTACTCATTAAAATCCCATTTCTAAACATGAGACTCTTTTTTTCTTCTTCTCATTCACATTTCTGTTCCTTTCTTTCTTTTACTGTTTCCAATTATTGCTCAAGAAATTTTGTGTAGGAGAGTTTTGGTTATTTCTCCACATGGATTCAGATAAAAAAGTTGTGGAAAGAGAAAGAAATAAAAGATAGATGTTCTTCTGAATTTCGGGATCTCGTCTTTTTTTCCTTCTTCGTTTTCTTACACTTGTTGCGATTGCTAATGGATACATAAATTGGTTGATTTATTGTTGGATCCTTTGTTATGAAACTGAATCTTTGAGTTGAGCTTCTTATTTGATTTTGCCTTTTGGGAATTGGGTATTTGTCTATTTCTGTTCTTGATTTCTGATTCTGTTTGACCTTCTTCATCTGGGCTTTGTTTGTTTTTTATTTGTTTGGCGTTTGGGAGAATTTGAGACTTGGGTTTTGGGAGAATTTAAGTGTTGGGTTTCGGTTTTTGGGAGATTTTGAGAACTGGGTTTTGTTTTTTGGGAGAATTTGAGAATTGGGTTTTGGTTTTTGGGAGATTTTGAGAACTGGGTTTTGTATTTTGCGTATAAATGAGAGCTGGGTTGAGCACGATTCAGCAAACTCTTACGCCGGAGGCGGCGAGTGTACTGAATCACTCAATCGCCGAAGCCGGTCGCCGGAATCACGGCCAAACGACGCCGCTTCATGTGGCGGCGACGCTTCTTTCTTCATCAAATGGGTTTCTCCGGCAAGCTTGTATCAAATCCCATCCCAATTCATCTCATCCCCTTCAGTGCAGAGCTCTCGAGCTCTGTTTCAGCGTCGCCCTCGAGCGGCTTGCCACCGCTCAATCCGGCGCCGATCCGCCCATTTCAAACGCGCTGATGGCTGCACTCAAGCGCGCCCAAGCCCACCAGCGCCGCGGCTGCCCCGAGCAGCAGCAGCAGCCGCTCTTAGCCGTTAAAGTCGAGCTCGAACAGTTGATTATATCCATACTTGATGATCCTAGTGTTAGCCGTGTTATGAGGGAGGCTAGCTTTTCTAGCCCTGCTGTTAAGGCCACAATTGAACAGTCTATAAATTCGTCGCCCCCGGTGTGCCCTTCACCGATTGCGGGATTCGGGTTTCGGCCTTCCTCGGCGGTCCCGTCGAGGAGTTTGTATATGAATCCTCGGCTGCAGCAGCAGGGCAGCGTTGTTGCTGCGCCCCTGCAGCAGAAGGGGGAGGAAGTTGAGAAGGTATACGATGTATTGCTCCGGTCGAAGAAGAGGAATCCGGTGCTCGTCGGGGAGTCGAAACCGGAGGCTGTGGTGAAGGAATTGTTGAGGAGGATTGAGAATGGAGAATTGGGGGATGGGGCATTGAATAAAGTTCAGGTGATACATTTGGAGAAGGAGATTTTTGCCAATGATAGATTGGATATTAGTGCTAGGATTAAGGAATTGAAAGATTTGGTGGAGAGAAGAATGGAGAATTTGAATGGTGGTGTAGGGGTTATTCTTGATATGGGGGATTTGAAATGGCTGGTTCAGCAGCAGCCGGCAAGTGGGGGTGGCTCGGGATCAGGCACGATACAGCAGCAGGTTTTTTCGGAAGGCGGACGAGCTGTGGTGATGGAGATGGGGAAGCTTCTTGCAAAGTATGGTGATCAGCTTTGGTTGATTGGTACTGCAACTTGTGAGACATATTTAAGGTGTCAAGTCTATCATCCTTCCATGGAGAATGATTGGGACTTGCAGGCTGTGCCCATTGCTGCTCGTGCGCCTCTTCCGGGATTGTTTCCGAGGTATTCTTTGTGTTCTTTGATTGATTTCGACCTGTTTATGATTGAATGAATAGCATTCAAGTTAAGCCAATGTTTTTTTTGCATATTCTGTTGCTTTGAATGATTTGGATGCTGATTGCTTGCTCTGATAATAGTTTGCATCTAATTGATTTCGTAAACTTGATAAGGTGGTTAGCAATTGAATGATTTGATAGGATGGTGATTGCTCGCTATAATAATAATTTGCATCTGATTCGATTTCGTAATTCGATAAGGTGGTTAGGAGTTGACCGATATGATTTGAATATCTTGAACTAGAATAAGTTTATATCTAGTTAGAATGATACTTTTGCATTTCCTAGATTCAATTAGACTTTAAAACAGCTGAAGGTTCTAAAGTTTTGTGTTTTTTGTTCTAAAATTTTGTTGTTGGTTTATGATTGAATTCTCAACTTTATTCTGTCTCCTGTTTTTTAGGCTTGGTACCACTGGGATTCTTAATAGCTCAGTTGATTCATTATCCTCGATCAAGGGATTCTCGACTGTAACCACAATTCCGATGCGACCGGTAGTGCTCGAGAACTTGGACCCTTCTCGGAAAACAAATTGTTGCTCTCAATGCCTGCAGAATTACAAACGGGAGCTGGAAAAACTTGTGACCAATGAGTTCGACAAGCCATCTTCTGTAACTAAACCGGAAGGAGCTAAACCATCCGCTCTCCCTCCGTGGTTGCAGAATGCGAAGGCCGAAGATGACAGCTCAAAGAAACACGAAACTGCCGAGGTAACTTCCGCTGGGATTTTTTGTTTACTTGTTTGTGTTGCTCTTTCTTAAAGTGGTTATCAATCACTTTTGTAAAATGAGCCATGTTTCTTGTTTCAGAACTTGGATAAAGAACATATGCGAAAGCAGAAGACTCAAGAACTACAAAAGAAATGGCACGATACTTGCTCTCGTCTTCATCCTAATTTCCATAATCTAAACAAGTTCGGTTCCGAGAGAGCAGTACCGATGTCTCTCCCTTTGATAGGATTGTACAGCTCGAATTTGCTCGAGCATCAACCTTCCCAACCCAAGTTACAACTAAAAAAAGCAGTTGGGGACACCCTTCAACTGAAAGCAAATCCACTTCTGCCCAGCAAACCATCTGAAAAAGTACTCTCGATTTCACGAACGGGTAGCCTTGTGACGACAGAGTTGGCTCTTGGGCAAATGAGCGACGGTGAGAACTTGGCTGACCAAACACATAAAGAGCGTGTTAAGGACTTTCTGGGTTGCATATCTTCTGAACCTGAGAACAAAGTTTGCGAACTGCAGAGTGGTAAATTCCTTGATGCATCGGACATCGATTCGTACAAGAGGCTCTTCAAAGGTATATTAGAGAAGGTATGGTGGCAGCAAGAAGCAGCATCTGCTTTGGCTAAAAGTGTGACTCATTTCAAGTTGGGAAATGGCAAACGACGAGGTACGGTTTCGAAAGGAGACATGTGGCTCTTGTTCTTGGGTCCTGACCGAGTTGGAAAGAAGAAGATGGCAACTGCTCTTGCAGAGCTGGTATCTGGGTCCAATCCTGTAACCATTTGTCTCGACTCAAAACGTAGTGATAGAGAATCAGACATGAGTATTCGTGGTAAAACCGTGTTAGATAAGATGTCAGAGGCCGTTAGAAGGAACCGATTTTCTGTCATTGTGCTTGATGATTTCGACGAATCGGAACTGCTGGTCCGTGGAAGCATAAAAAGGGCAATGGAGAGAGGTCGATTCATCGATTCTTACGGACGTGAAATCAGTCTTGGTAATATCATCTTCATCCTTACAGCAAACTGGATACCAGATGATATGAAACACTTGTGTAACGGAAATCCGCTCGAGGAAGAGAAGTTTGCTGGTTTAGCAGGAAGCACTTTGCAGTTGAAACTATCCCTTATTGAGAAAACAGTTAAACGTCGAGCCGAATGGGCGCACAGTGAAGAACGGTGTTTGAAACCGAGATTAGAAAACAGTTCAACCACCGCATTTGATCTCAACGAAGAAGCAAATGCAGAGGAGGAGAAGACAGATGGATCACTGAATTCAAGCGATCTAACAATGGATCACGAAACCGAGCACGGCCTCAACACTCGACAGTTATCATTCACAACTCCTTTGGCATCACGAGAGATGTTCAAGACAGTTGACGATGCGATCGTCTTCAAACCAGTGGACTTTGCCCCAATCAAGCACAATATTACCAGCTCCATCAACAAGAAGTTTTCATCAATTATTGGAGAAAAGATCTCATTTGAACTACAGGAGAATGCACTTGAAAAGATCACAAGTGGGGTGTGGCTCGGGAACACGAATGTCGAAGAGTGGACCGAGAAAGTTCTTGTTCCAAGCTTGAAAGAGCTCAAGGCTCGTCTTCCGACTGTCGACGCCTTCGAGTCCATGGCAATCAGGCTCGACACGGGTGATGCGGAAGGGCAGCTGCCTGGTAGCATCAAGGTAGTTGTGGGGGGAAAAACTGTGAGATAGCAGAGGTTCATTGAAGTTGGAAATTTTGTAACTTTTGTTGGATAGAGGTGTAAATATGCTTGAATGGAAGGGTAAAACCGGAAAAAAAAAAAGAGATGAGGGAGGCTGAAATAGCTCAGGCTAAGTTTACTTTTTTATATTTTTCCTTCTCCACTATTTTTTTTCCTTAAATTATTTGATTTCTTTATGTTTACTACCTATAAATTTATAGCATTTAAACAGTTATAGATATTATTGTACTGAATTAACAAGGTGGATGATGGTTAATAGTTATTCTAATATATAGCTCAATTTTGATACCTTTTTTGGTTTGGTCACAAATAAAGGGTGAAGTTGTTATTTTGATCTGATGGTGAACAATAATACATAATTTTACTTGAGCGTAAATTTAATAACCATTATATTTTCTTTGTTTCTTTTCCAATCATCATTTATTTTGACAAATGAAGTATAAATTAAATATATTAGCCTATCAACTTTGAACATTCATCTCTACTTGCACTCTATTTCTTTTTCTTTTGTTTTTGTCTTTAAATATGGTAACATAAATAGTAGAATACTGATGTGCTATGTTTATCAAATTAACTATGGTGAAGTTGGCTCAGGAAAAAAAGTTACTAAAAACTATTTATATGATTGGTTATCTTTTTTGGTGTTAATCTATTTATACTTCACGGTTACGGGTTCGATCTTTGAAATCGGTATGTGTAATCTCTCTTCTCCCAATTTGTACTAAAAAAAAAAAAAAAAATTATTTATACAAAATAAATAATTAATTAATTAAAAAAGAAACTAAGAAACTCAACTTTTCAGTTGCTTTTAAAAGTTGTGTGAGTTGGAAGATATCCTAATTATTAAAAGATAAGAATTAGTTGTGCCAAGTCAACAAAATTGATGAGAGTTAATATCTATATTTGAATTATACTTTTGCTTTTAGTTGAGTATCATTTGGAGACCAACTATGAAATTAAAAATTTAAAAATTTAAAAAAGAAGAAGAAAAAAAGAAATCCATTACATGGTAACTTGTGAGTATTTGTCAAACCAGTGATATTGACTTTAAAGTGGATTCGGGATAGAAAGTTTTGAAAATGAGCAATTATAATGAGAGAAATTTGGCGAAGATAAAATCTTGGGAAAAATATTTTTTTGATTCTTAGGTTTTGGGTTAAGTTTCAATTTGATACTTACGTTTTAAAAATGAACATTTTTATCCTTCACATTTGAATAATGCTCAATTTTAGTTCTTGAGATAAGAAAATCGATAATGACCTAACGGAATGTTAACTAAAATGATGACTAGACTAATTTTAAACTTAATCGATTGATGATGAGGTTATATTATAATTTATTTTTAATAAAAAAAAATACATAATAAAAATAGAAAATTCAAACAAGACGATGAATAACGATAAGGATCTCAGTCAGAATCCCGTCATTTCGAAATCCACAGCCATCATCTTTTTCTTCTTCTCATTTTTCTTGTGAAATCTCATCGACAGTGGAAAGGAGCAACAATCATCTTTTTCTTCCTCTCATTTCTCTTATGAAACTCTTCATTTTGAAGCTGTTGGTTTGGGAAAGAGAAGATGAAGAGTTTAGAGATTTGAAAAAGTGTTAGTTGTTTCAAAATGAAAATTTCAATTTTGAAGATGAAAAGTCACTCGAATCTTTTTATCTAAAATTATAAAGTTTATTAATGTGTTTTGAATTTTCTATTTTTATTATGTATTTTTTATTAAAAATAAATTATAATATAACTATATCATCAATCAATTGAGTTTAAAATTAGTTTAGTCATCATCTTAATCAACATTTCGTTAAGTCACTAACGGTTCTGTTATTTCAATGATTAAAATTGAATATTATTCAAATACAATGAGTAAAAGTGTTCATTTTTAAAATATATGGACTAAATTGAAACTCAATCCAAAACCTAAGGACAAAAAAGGCATTTTTCCCTAAAATCTTTTAAGAAATCTTCTTTTGGATTGAATGTTGATTGGATTTTGGAGTTTAGGGGAGTAGAAGAGATGAGAAGAGAGGAAGAAGAAATGGAGAGGAAATTGAGGGATTTAAAGAAATGAAATACTTGTTTGGAGATTAGTGTTATGAGGGAAGAGGATATCAGAAATTGATGTGAGTAGATGTGATGTTTATTATATATATATATATATATTTGATATAATTAAATAATAGGTTTGATGTGATGTTAAAATTGAAAAAAATAAAAGAGTTAAAAATTAAATAAAATTTAATATAATTAAATAAGATGTTTGATCTGATGATTGATAATAAATTGAAGAAGAATTGAGAGAAGTTGTGATGTACTAAAAATAAACACGGGGTTGACAATTCATCTCTTTTCCTCTCCTCTCTCAACCTCTAAATCTAATCACCTCTAGATGCGATAGAAAATACTTATTTGATTAAAGAGAATACAAAGGATTATTATAGAATATTTTATCTCAAAGGTTTACAAGGGTTTAAGAAAGGTTCGTGGAGTTTTTATAAAAGTTTTTTTTTGGAACAGCTTTTTTGAAACTGTTCCATTTAAATTTGTAGTTGAGCTAACCTCTTAATAAATTCTCAACATCTTTTTATCCAAACACACCTTAAATAAATTAATAAAGACACTATATCAAAAAAAAAAAAAAAAAAAGACAAATAAATAAGTGGTTTTTTAATATAACAAAAAAAAAGGTTTGTCAGAATTCTAAAAGCTTGACATTAGTAAGGGTGTGTTTGAGATAAAGGAAATGATAATGATTAAATGAGGAATGAGAATGAGAAGGAGAATAGAGAGAAAAATGATTATGGGAAGAATAATTATTTATGCTTGGGGTGAAGATAATGGTTATGAGTAAAATGGTTATTTGTATTTAGGGTGAACGTAATGATTATAGAAAAAATAAAATAATGAATATGATGTGAGTGCAAAATAATGATGTGATATATAAAAAGTTGTTTGAGAGAATAAAAAAATAGTTAAGAAGAGAATGAAAAAAATAATTTTTGAAAAACGTGATTATGAGAGAAATGATTTCTGGTGACCAAAATACGAGAAATTATCTTTATTCTCAATCTCCTTCTTATTTCTTGTGGCCCAAACATTTCCTAAGTTAAGATTGTAGTTCCTAATTATCAAATAGATTCTACAGATAAAAAAATAATAAAAGGAGTTTTATATAAATTTTGATGTAAGAAGATTTTATGAGTTTTTTTTTTTTGGGTATATTTCCTTTAATGAGAATCTATTTGAACTTAATTATGTTATAAAAATGAGACCTAACTACTTTAATAGGTATTATAACTTTGGGTGAAGTTATGTAGGACCATCAAGACTTTCATTGCTAATACTCAAATGGATGATTCTTTTTATATTGCCTTAATTTGACTTGCTGACATTTGAATAAATTAAAGAAGAAAAATACAAATCTTTTAACTATTATATATTGACAGTTTAAACAGACAATATCAAAAATAAAAATATAGTGGTTTTTTTTTTTCGGTAAAATTGAGTAGCAACTTCAATAGTCATATAACAAATAGTTTATTTTTAATTTTTTTATTATTTAATATTAATTACCGAGTTTTTTGAAAGGTTGAATCACCAAAAAAGGCGATAGTTTGATGATTTCATTATTTGGTGGTAACTTAGTTCAACTCACAAATTTGATCTCAAAAATCGATAAATATACCTTCTTTATAGGATTTGTGATCTCCAACTTCCAACCTGTACTAAAAAAAAGAAAAATCTTTTTTTTTTTTTTGAGATTCAATAACAATTTAAAATGATCCAACTACTAACTTTTTCCGTTCATCAGTTAAAAAAAATGTTCATTTTTCTTCTTTTATTTTTATTTTACTTTTATATATAATCGTTATTTTTCTGAATTTATCATGCCAAACAATTTTCGTATATATGTAAACTCCTTTTATATGTTTCGCAAAAAAAAAAATAAAAAAAAATAAAATCCTTTTATATATATATATATGATTAATTAATAGTTAATTGAAGTTTTTTTTTTTTGTCTATTTAATCTTTATACTTATATAAAAATAAAAAAATTAACAAATCTTTAATTTTATGTTTAATAGATTATTACTATAATTTTTTTTTTTTTTTTTGAGATAATTATTACTATAAAGTTAAACTTTACCAAACTAATCTTTACGTCACAAAATACTTGAACTTGTCAAAAATTAAGTTGTTTCTATATGTTTAGTACAAAACTTTCAAACTAAAATCTACTGTTTTTAAATTTAAGGATTAAAATAGAATATTATGATTATAGAACTAAAATAAAATTCAAATAAGATTTTATTCACTCTTTTGAAATTAAAGAAGAAAATACTATTTTGAACCTAACTTCAAATTTGTAAACATGTGGAATGGCATCAAAATCTTGAGTCACAATTTTGAACAGAAAACATAACCCATACAAAATTAAAAGTTCATGCACCACCCAACCCACTTTATTAGACCCAAGAAAAAATGAAAAAGAAAAAGGAACATTTCATTTCTCATGTTTTTCAAGTGAATATTACAAAATTATGTTTTGCATTATCAATATATATTTCTAGATTTTTGATTTGACCCTCATTGATTGACATGCATGTGTTCTCATTTAATACATACAGTTTTTTTTTTCTTTTTCTTTTTCTTTTTTTTTTCATTTAATTGCATATTTTTGTTAAAAGGATTGGTCAAATTTCCCCATCTTTATTCCTTGATTTCACTCCACAACGCAATAATTGAGAAACCCAATATCATATCTTGGAGGGTATTTTTGGGACACCGTTTATGTAAACGGTCGGATTGCTTATAATAATTCAATCTGTGTTTGCCCCACCGTTTATTATAAACGGTGGTTATCTAAACATGCGTGCCCGTTTATCTAAACCTACGTGCTAGTTTATCTAAAACTTATATTTTTATTAAATATTTTTATAAATATTGACTATAAATTTTCCTTAAAATTTTCTAATGTATATATGATGTT
>JBBMKA010000020.1:8931000-8941358 GCA_037833695.1 Sechiopsis laciniata | reverse complement strand
GATATATATATATATATATACATATATATATATATATATACACATATATATATATATACATATATATATATTACAAGAAAGTACTTCAAGTTATAGAGGGTAATGTTATAGTTCTTCAAAAATATATGTGAAGCATATTTCAACCAATATTTTGAATGTATTAAGAATTAAAAGTCTGTAGTTCGACTCATCTAATTTAGTATTGTAACACCTTAGTTATTTTTTTAAGTATATTGATTGTGTTTTACTTAAAATTTTATAATTTTGTATCACACCTCTAATTTTTATTAAGTTCTAAAGAGGTTCATTAAACTTAATGATTGAAACTAAAATCTTTAAAACTGTATTATTTTCCCAAGGTCTAAAATAAATATTTATTAAATAAGTTTGTTTTAGTTTTAAATAAATGTTAACTTTTTATATATGTTTATTTGAGGAATTTAAATTAGGTTTTATTGATGTATTTTGAAACTTATACTTTAAAAGGAAATGTTTTTTTAGCATGTATGTATATATATATTCCTTTTTAGAACATTTTTCCTCAAAACTCCACTCCTCAGTCGTGAAAACTAGCCCCTCCCCATTCCATCAGTGCCACACGTTGTCAGCTACAAGGGAGAAAGAGGAATTGATCCAAGCCCTCAACCTTCGTCACGTGTCACGCACCTACAGGCCTAGCTTGTTCTACGAAGATTGTTGAGGCTTCTCTGCGCGTTGTAGCCGCAGGCGAAGGTATTAACGTCGTTCCGGCCAGCGCAGCCGTCGTCATCGTTGGTGTCTCTGTAGTCTCGTTCTGTGCATCTTCGGCAGGGGTGTTCACTGGCGGTCGTGGGTCGCTCGCAACGGCAGCAACCGCGAGCTTGCTGTAGCTCGTGTCTCGCCTCCGCAGCTCTTCCTTAGGCGAGTTCTTCGTGGTTTCGTGGAGCTAGAGAGGTCCGTTCGTAAATCCAAGATCAGATCCGTGACCAGGAGAGCGAGACAAAGAAAAAAAGGAAAGGTTCGTTTGATTTTGTGGCAACGCATCGCCAGCTCCGTTTCTCGCTCCTGTTTGCGTGGTGGGCTTCATTTTGGCCCGTTGTGCCTCATTTTTCTGTTTCATTAACTTTTATGCAATTTCATGTTTAAGCAACTCCCGAGATTTGGAGTTTGGCTAGTGGTTTAGCTTGGTGGTTCTGCCGAGACGTCGGGAAAGCAAGAAGTTCCATTATGGTCCGAGTTTAGTGGCTTAAAAGCATGCGGATAGCAACTTGTTAGAATTTACGAGAGATGAATGCTTGATGACTTGTTACGTGATTGTTCGTTTCTGAAATCCCCTTGTTTGAACTAGTTGACCCGTAATAATAAGAATAATAGTGTTATCTTCTAAGTTGCAACATGTTCCTATTGTTATGCCTGTATGAACGAATTGTCATCCCCTGAATCGTACCCATTTTTCTGTTTATACGATTGACTGCCTACTTGTTGATTATTCAAATGATTGATTGTTTAGGATAATACATGTGGTGATCGTGTTTGAGATGCCCATGATGGATTGATTGATTCTTGATCATTCGACTGTGTGGCATGATAAGTTATTGATTGGAATGCTCCTAATGTGTTAGATAGCTCATGAATGGACATGTGTATGTTTCATTGTTGTTGTTTCATCTCTGATTTGTTGTGCACGTGTTAGAATGATTTCATGTTTGATTCCATCTATGTTTGACTATATACGTGTTCCAGTGAATATATATTTGGTTTGTTCTGTATTATTGCCTAGGGGTTGCATGTAGCGTTTAGTTATCATTGTCCTCTAGCTTAGATCGATGATGTTCGGCGTTAGAATAACTAGGCTCGGTTATTGTGTTAACCACCTAGAGGAGTAGCTAACTCACCCATTTTGAACTCGTGTTGCATAATCAATATCGTGTTATTGATGTGACTCGCTAGTGCCCCTTAGGAATCAAGCGAGGATATGAATCCTCTTTACTTCGAGACACGTGGTTGGGCTGCACTAACCTACAGGTTGACTTTTATATTCGACCAAAGTGGTCGGATCTCTGCCACGTGTCACATTGTGTGCAAAACAACGAGTTCCTTGGTTGTTGGGTGCACGTCACGGGTTGCACCAACCTCCGGGGTTGACAGTTGTACCAACTTAGGCCATGCTGAACCTTATGTGACTTTAATGATAGTTATATCTCTTCTGTTATACTCGTGGAATCTATTATGTTTTATGCATGGTTTCACTTATTTTCCTATTGTAGTATGTGAGAGGGGGAGTCAGTCATGACTCGATTGACCTCTTCATTTACTGTCTGACTTGTCCATTGTGGTACCCACCCTCGTGGGGGCTGGCTTGCCCATGGGCGGAAGAGGCACTAGGGGTTAGCAGATGGTGCCTCGGGGTTAGTAGATGACACTCATAGCCTGAGGTTTAGGGATCTTGCAGTTTCCTTCACTCGTGGCCCTTCCTGACAGGATCAGTTGACTTTATCGACATTCGAGTATGCCCTTACTGACAAGATATGAGTGTCATTATCTTGACTTGAGATTTAGGGATCATGTGCATTTTCCTCACTCGTGGTCCTTCCTGACAAGGTCAGGTGACTTGATAAGTCTAAAATTTTCATATCTATTGTGTTAATTTCCCATCTAATTTAATTGGAAATTGTGCTTAATTATAACAAATATGTGTTTTATCTAACTTATATGGTGAATTGTTAACTTTGGTAAACTTTTCCTAAAATATACATAATTTAAGTTTATCAATTGAATGAAAAAAAGAAAAGAAAGAAAAAAAAAATGGATATAAAGCAAGTGGCAAATTAAAAAAAAAGGAAATTTGTGAGTTGGGCTCATTGAGCCCAACAAATAAAACAAGGAAAGTAAATTAAGTTTTCAAAACATGTATATATGTGTGTGTAGGGACAGACGAAGGCAAGAGGATTAAGACAACAGCCGCAAGAGGATTAAAGCAGCAGCCGCACAATGGAATTTTATTTATTCAATTGATTTTCTTTCGTTTTTAGTTAGATTTATTTTACTTCTAATTCAACGGTGGTTTTAATTCAATTGTAGTTTTGTTTCTTGTTTTAATTCTTATTGTTAGTAAATTGAATTGACACCTTAGTTTGTTACCAATTGATCCATGCTATACATGATTTTATGATAAGTTATTGTTTCAAATGATTGTAAATTGTAGCAAGGGTTGGCTCATGTGTGTGTGATTGTGTCTTTTCCAAATTACATAGCTAGCATGATAGGCTCTAGGGAAACAAATAAACAAAATTAATTAATTTTGTAGTCGTCTCGATTAGCTAATTTTTATTTATTCGTTCTCATAAATTTTAATGCTATTATTTAGTTAATATGGAACGCTATCGTGCCCAATTAATTGAATAGTAAGGTTTGGTTTTGATGCTGAGTCGGAGCCAATAAAATAGGAGAACAATTATGTATTGTGACTTTTCCAAGTAGGTAGACTATTTCCGAGTAGGTAGATTAATTCCTTGAATTTAAGAAATTTAAATAATTTTTGAAGCCTATGATCAAAATTACAGTTGGATTAAACTAAACCCTTGAATTGAAAGTTTTCATTAAATTGTTTGAGTTATTATTTTTATTATTTTAGTTAGAATTTCATTCAAAATACCAAAACCCCCATTTTTATTTGTTTTTAATATTGAAAAATTAATTCATAGCTCCTTTGAGATTTGACCTGGTTCCACTATTTCTACAAGTTAGAGTTAGCAAATCAGTTTTTATTTTGGCGAGCTTCGACAACCCGATCATGACTTTATTAGCATTCGTGTATGCCCCTGCTAATACGCTAATAGAGTAGTGCAGCGGAAGCGTGGCAGGTCCTTGACATAGGTTAGGCTACCCTGAGACATTCGTGCAATACGTCTCTATTGATACGCTATGAGAGTTGCGCAGCAGAAGTGTAGCGGGTCCCTGACATAGGTTAGGCTACCCCGAGACATTCTTGTATGTCTCTGTTGATACGCTATGAGAGTTGTGCAGTAGAAGTGTAGTGGGTCCCTGACATAGGTTAGGCTACCCGAGACATTTGTGTGTGTCTCCACGGATGTAGTTTGGCAGGTCCCTGACATAAGTCAGGCTACCCCGAGACATTTGTGTACGTCTTTTCAGACACGGTATGAGACGTCTGCGGACCCGAGGTTGAGGGAACCTACGTGTTTCCCTCACTCGTGGTCTTCCCCTAACAGATGTCAGATATTTTCCAGTATTCAATTATACCTTTTCTCGCGGCTTGCACGTCGTCGTTTGACATTGTTTGCTCGTGGCTGACCTGTGGACCGGACACGTATGTGCGTGACACTTAGATTTAGTTGTCGTATCTCCTAACTTGTTTCTATTTGCATGCTTAACCAATAGTGGGGCTTCTTATTGGGTATATTTCGATATACTCACCTCTTACATTTTTCAAGTACGGACCCATTCCGAGGTGGTTAGGCTGGGAGCTACAATGATCATTGGACACAGCGTCATCATTTCCCTTTCTGCATTTATTTACTTTGTGTCAGACTTTATATTTTAAATTCTATTTAACTGTATTTTTTATTTGAACTCTTAGGATCTCGAACTCTATTTTGTATGTTTTTTGAACTATTAGCTGTGTTTCACGTTTGACGAGATTTATTGGAAATTGCATGTGTTTATTAAATTATTTTTGTGGAATCTAAAATGCATGCACCCGTAACATTTCATTAAAGTATTTTAAAAAGCTGGACATTACATGTATTAATATATATATATATATATATATATATATACATATATATATGTATACATATATATATATGTATACCTCTTACGTGGATAACCCCCTAACAACAGCCAAGACCCTAGACCACAACTTTAAAGGTGACGAACCATCTACAAAATCGAAAAGCTTGTAGTGTTTATTAGTAAAAAATTAAAAAGGGGAAGAAACGAGCAAACTAATCATTGATAATTAAATGTTTTCTTTATCCACTAATTTTAATATGAAATGAATCAACAAAATTCCCTTGTTTCTTACCCTAACTAATATTTGATAACATGGAGTTCCATCTCAAAACTAATTGGCAGTAAGGGAGAGTAGCACATATATCATTTAAAAATGTTCAAAACTTCTCACCTTTCCAATGTGGGACAAGAGGTGTATCTCCAACATGCCACCTAAAGATGGTGCCATATTGGGGACTCCATTTTAAATTATGTCGAATCCAATTTTTTTTTATCAAATATCCATTTAAGTTTTATTCACTTGGGTTGAGACCAAATTACCTGCATAGGTTTTTGGCAGCTTGGGTTAGATCATAATGTAGAGGATGAATAACTCATATGGAACTTTGATACCATATTAGATAATGTGAGGTTTCACCTCAAAACCAATTGGCAGTAAGGGAAATAGCTCATATCTCTTAAAAAGATATTACGGTGTCAAAATAGGTTATAATAGAGAATCTATTCTCTTTTTTGAACACTTCCTACCTTTTCAATGTTGGAAAAGTTGAGTATCTTCAGCGTGCCAGTTGAAAGTGGTGTCATATTTTGAAAACCATTTTGGATTAGATCTGAATTTGTAGACCAAAATAACCGTTTTGGCCTACTTGCTTGGGTTGAACCCAAAATTTTGAATTAAATACCTAGTTAAGTTTTTGTCCACTTGATGGGCTCCAACTCACCCGCCTTAGGTGGGGGACCAACAACCTTCATGAAGCTCTTATACCGTATTAGATAGTATGAAATTCCACTCAGATACTCACATTTTCCTACATTAAAAAGGTGAGGAGTCTTCAACATCTTTAAATAATGTATGAGCTACTTCCATTTACCACCAATTAGTTTTGAGGTGGAACCTCATGTTATCTATTATGATATTTTTGGATCCAACCTTAGCGAGTAACCCTAAAAGGGTAATTTTGATCCATAAATTTTGGACCCAATCTAAGATGGTCTTCTCTATACGACCTCTTTATAAGAGATATATGCTACTCTCTTTACTATCAATTGATTTTGAGGTGAAACTTCATATTATCGACTAACTAAAACTAAAACAAACTTCTACCAAATTGTAAGAAAAAACTATTTACGATGATTTATCAAATTAGAAGAAAAAATTTTAATTTTTAAATTATAAGAACTAAATTTTAGTTCCTAAAAAATACAGAGAACAAATATTTGTAATTTAACATAGGGTTAACTTCAAATTCGATTGAAGAGCTTTGATGTATATTTAATAAATATTTAAACTTTAAAAAGTCTCTAGTAGATCATTCTACTTTTGATTTTGTATATAGTCTTTGAACTTTAAAAATATTAAACAGATACTTTGAACTTTCAATTTTGTGTTTAAAAGATATCGAACATGTTCAACCTTTTTGTAAAAACTAACTAACCATCTATTCAAATTTTATGTGTCTAACAAACCGTAAAACTTTCAATCTTTTTGTAGTTCGTGATTTAAAAAAAAAAAAAAAGATATAAGTATGACAATGGCTTCTTAGACACAAAATAAAGGCCGTGCTTGAAAGATGGATTAAATTATTATGAACAATAAAATTTTATAATACGAATTATATATTATAAACAGTATTTGAGGTACAAATTATAAAAAGTGTTTGAAATGCAGGTTATTATAATATAAGTTATAATAAACAGTGTTTGAGACATGTTATTATAATAAGGAAAATGAAATTATTTATTTTAAACAGATACATAAGTTACGTGAAATAAAGGCAAATATGATATGAAATTATGGTTTGATCTGGAAACAACCACTACTCATTATAATTGGTGGACCAAACATGAGTTGGGTTGTAAAAATGATCACCAAACATATCCAAAAAAATTAGTTAAAGAAAATTTAGGAACTTACTAGGCACAAATGAAATTAAATGGCATAAATTTATCCAATGTAAAATTGAAAGTAAATCCAACCTTTAAATATAAGGGCAAGGACCTAAGCTAATCAAGATTTGCAAAAGAAGGCTCACAAGTCACAATGAGTCACATAGAGAGGGGAATAATTGTAAGAGGAAAAGAGAGATGAGAATAATGGTAAGAAAAAGGTGTACAATTTGAGGAGCAAAAAAACAAAATAGCATTTTCCTCTTTCCATCCCAAACAAATTCACACTCCATTCCCTCCCAACTCAGCTTTACACCTTTTGTTTCTCTCTTTATTTAACATATATATTCTTCTACTTTTCCAACATCACATTCATCCAATCTCCCTAATTAGTGGATCTAAGTATTATTATTATTTTTTTTATATATACATATATGTCTTCTTTTTTTTTTTTTTTTTTTTTTTTTTTTTTTTTTTTTCCAGAGAAGTTAATCAATTTTCTTGTATTAAAAATCTGAATATATATAATAATAATAATAATAATAACAAAAGCTTGATTGTGATTTAAATTAGTGAGTTTAGAAATTTTTACTCGTTTATGCAATTTACGTTGAATTTATTAAAGTTAACATATAAAAGAATTATAACTAGAGTAATTCACTCCCATCAATTTTAATGGTGATTTTCAAGATTTATTTCAATTCAACAATGTTATTATTGATATTTAAGTATTTGACTATTATTATTGGATATAAATTGTTCCTTTCGTAGCAAGTTTAGGTAATTAGGTGGTTGATATTTTAAGTAAGAAGAGATCTTTAAAGTTTTGTTAAACTACTCTAAGTCTATCTGAAAATATAACTTCAATTTTTTTTTTTAATAATTAATTCAATATAACTTTGGCAAGTTGGAGAAGTAAAAGTGGGTTTTTCCAATAAAAGAATATGTTTCCATTGAATTTCTTTTTTTAAATTGTTTTTCTCATGGATGACTTGCTAACATGGTATCTAAACCCAACCACACAAATGAAAAGATATAATAATAAGGTGCATGTGGATGAATAAGAAGGTAGTACTACATAAACCACTTTAAAAAGTTAATATATAATTAAGGAAAATGGGAATAGGGAAAAATATTTAAAATGCCATAAAAGCAATATGAGACAAAAGATGATTGATCACTTTTAATTTATATATTTTTTGATAAAATGATAACTTTTAGTTAAGAATGCTTTTAACCCACTCCTTGTTATTGTTTCCCTTTTGTATTCTTTTGAAAAACAAAACAACTCCATTTTTTCTTGTTTTAAAACAAGTCCTTTTTTTTACTTCTTTTTTTTTTTTTCCTCTCTCTCTAATGAATGCCAGTTTACCTAAAACCCTGAAAAGAAAAATGTTGTCTTGTAAGCAAAAACTCCCCTTTCTCTTTTTCATTTATTTTTAAAAGTGTGTGGACCTACAAAAAGGTTCTTACTTACTCCTATTCTTTTTTCTAATAAGTAAAAAATATTTATATTTATATTTATATTTATATTATTATTACTTATTCTTGTACTTTACTTTTGATTTTTTCTAGGGTTTAGATCTACTTCATTACATTAGCTTTAAGTGTCATTTTCGTCTTAAATATTTAGGTTGGTTCTAGCAACTTTAGTGATCCATAAAAAAATATCTCAATTTTTCTTAGTGCAATAAAAGATTGACGTTAATAAATCAAGATATTATTTTCTATTTTTTAGACATCGAAGAAGTAATGTCACAGGTGAGTCTCGAACTCTGAATTTGAGAGGAGCATACTCTTAAAACTCAAATATTGTGCGCCACCCCTTTGAGACATCCAGATACTAATTGTACGACATTCATTTTGATGACAATCATTTAATTTAATAGTTAATTATAATTCATATTCGAGACAGTTGGCACTAATCTTAAGTTCTACAAAATTTTTTAAAAGACAATACTTTTAATTCTCAGGGTTATTATTCTATAACTTGATACTTAGATCATCTATTTGGTTTTTATATATGGTGCATATCATATTTGAAATAACAACCATCTCTATCAATTAAAAATCTAAGTAAAGTAATTGAGAGAGGCTAAAATTATTTATGGATTAGAATATAAATTTGAAGTTTAAAACTTCAGCAGAAAAATGAAAAAATAATAGTAGAAAAACAATTCTAAAAGTCCAAAAAGACCCTAATAAGATCTAAACCACTAAATTAATTAATTTCATTTGTTCTACCTTTTTGTTTATCAAAATAGTGGATAAATTAAAAACATATAATAAGATAAAGTTTTTCCTTCTCTCTTTAGAATAGAAATTTAGGCATTAAATTAAGATTAGAGACTTGCAAATGACAAACTAGAAAATACCCTTTTACTTTTTCTTCTTTTTTTTTTATTATTATTTTGTTGGGTTACCTTTTTGCAGATTTGCAGACTTTTAATGGAACCATGCTTACCTGTTCCCTCTCCCACCACTATGATTCAATTAATAATTCCCACAACTTTATTCCCATTTAATAATTCAACTAACTTAATAATTTCTGTCACCTTTTTTTTTCCTCAACATTTATTTAATTGCATTGAATAATGTCATCACTTTTCCCAATTAAGACCCTATCATTTCATAAATGCTCTTCACTATCTTCCAAATAAATGGAATTACAATCAAGCACATCATCAATTTACTATTTTTTTTTTCAAAAGACAGAAACATAGTGCTTAATTCAATTATTATTTTCATATAATAATAATGTGACAAAATAAAATGATATGCCATACATTACTTCGGAAAGAAGGCATATAACATGAATCATGCTTTTTTTTAATCTATCTAGCAAAAACATATCATATTATCATATAGTTGTGATTGCAATGTCTACATAAAATTAATTTGGTATTTATCGAATGGGTTGGTGGCGCGATTAGTTATGTGGTTTGGTGTTAATTCATTTTTACTCTACGGTCACGAGTTCGATCTCTGAAATCGGTATTTGTAATCTCCTTCTCCCAACTTGTACTAAAAAAAAAATATCTTGCTTGTGTAGTAATTCGTCGAAAACACCACAAACCCTTAGGGAGGATGCAAACTTAGATGAGTAAAAAATGTTTGGTTGCCTAAGCATTGATTTATTAAATGCCCATTTCAAATTGGGCCTAACATTGAAAGCCCATATGGTGCTTGGATATTGTTGTTGGACCATATCCTAGTGGGCTTGGGCCGCTCACCAATGAGAGGAATCACAAAGGTATAAGAATGCCTTGATAAAAGTGAAATGGACTATTTTTTGGAAAAATATTGAAAAAAGGGTATTAGTAGTAAATGACTACTTTTTCCAAAATAAATCAAGAAATATTTACACTTTTGAAAACTTTAAATTGATGGACATTTCAAATATGGAAGAAGAGAGAGAGAATTTTGTTTCCTAATATACCTTTTTTTATTTATTTTAAACTTTTTTCAATTTCTAATTAAAATTAAAATTATTTATAAATCCCACCATTTAAGGAGTC
>JBBMKA010000020.1:8913517-8930900 GCA_037833695.1 Sechiopsis laciniata | reverse complement strand
CCGTTGTAACTCTTATATAAAGGCATTGCCTTTCATTGAATAAAATATGACTCTTGAGTCTAACGCTCTCGATTACACTTTGAAACAATACCCTTCAAGTCAGTATCAACAAGTTCTTGTCATGAGGAGAATGACTTATTCATCTATGAAGTTGTCTCATCGCCTCTTCCTGATCTGCCTCTGTCAAAGTCTGCTCCATCTTGTCCTTCAGTTACCCAAGTTTACTCTAGACGAGTACGACAACAGGCTGTAGATCCATGTTTTTTACTAGGAGATTGTTCGTTATATGAATCGCAAGCAGTTAGTGATCTCAACCTGCCCATTGCTCTTCGTAAAGGTAAGCGTTCTTGCACTTATTCCCTCTCTTCTTGTGTTTCGTATCATCAGTTGTCACCTCCCACTTATTTGTTTCTTACTTCTCTTGATTCTATGTCTATCCCTAAGAATACTCACGAAGCATTGTCTCATTTTGGCTGGCGTGAGGCAATCGTCGATGAGGTGATTGCTTTAGATGTTATGATAGTTGGGAGTTGGTTGCTCATCTGGAAGGAAAGAATTTGATTGGGTGTAAATGTGTGTTTGCAATCAAAGTCAACTTAGATGGATGTGCTGCTCGATTAAAAGCAATACTTGTGGCCAAGGGCTATGCTCAAACATAAGGAATTGATTTTTGTGACACTTTCTCTAGTAGCAAAAATGATGTCGGTTAGATTGTTTATTTCTATGGTTGCACAGGGATCTTCAAGAAGAGGTGTATATGGAGCAGGTTTGTTACTCAGGGGGAGAGTGACAAAGTATGCCGTCTTTGCAAATCGTTGTATGGTATGAAATAGAGTCTAAGAGCGTGGTTTGGTAAATTCAATCAAACCCTGAACAATTTGGAATGAAGAAGAGTTTGTCAGATCATTATGTGTTTTACAGGTAATCGAAAAACTTCATTATTTTATTGGTAGTATATGTTGATGATATAATAATCATTGGAGATGATATGACAAGGCGTTGTTGAAAGACTATATCCATAGCCAGCCAGTTCCATACCAAAGATCTGGGAATGCTCAAGTATTTCTTAGGCATTAAGGTGATGAGGAGCAAGAAAGGTACCTTTCTATCTCAACAAGAAGCGGAAAAGCTGGGAGTGAAACTATGAGGTACCCCCATGGTACCTAATTTACATTTTAGTCAAAGAAGGAGAATCCTTTAGAGACCCTGAAAGATAGAGAAATGGTTGGGAAATTAAACAACCTAACAGTTACTAGACCTGATATAAGCATACTCAGTGAGCATGGTGAGTTATCATATGTCATCTCCTACCATAGATCATTTGGTGGTCGTGGAACAAATTTTGAACTACTTGAAGTTCGCGCCTGATAAATGGATAATGTATGAGAATCAGGGTTATATGAAGATTGAATGTTATTCAGATGCTAATTGGGCCGAGTCTAAAAAGGACAAAAGATCTATCTATGTATATCGTGTTTTTGTAGGAGGGAACCTGGTGTCGTGGAAGAGCAAGAAACAGAATATGGCTTCCCGAATCCCGTTTAAGCGCAGAGTCTAAATACATGACTATGGCTCAAGTAACATGTGAGATAGTTTAGTTGTTCCAACTGTTGACTGAAATTGGGGTAGAAACCACTATACCGATAAGACTATGATGTGACAATCTAGCAACTATTCATATAGCATCGAATCTAGTGTTTCATGAAAGAACCAAGCAAATTGAAGTGGACTATCATTTTATTCGAGAGAAGATACATCAAGGTTTGATTTCGACGAGTTATGTAAAGACTAGAGAATAGTTGGGAGATATCTTCACGAAGGCTTTGAATGGAACAAGCATTTCTTCTCTCTATAACAAGATGGGCATGATACACATATTTGTACCAACATGAGCTGGACTCTTTCAAGTTGGTGCTGTTACAAGCAAGGGACAACAATCTTCCAAATGATCCGGGTTTGAAAGGTGAGCTTGGTCCACAAGGAATTCACCACTAGGAAGTGGAGGGGCAGGGCCTTTATTGGAAGACGTAGCGAGGAGGGGGAGGAATGAATGGTATGGTATGCGAAGAGGATTTTGGTAGAGAATAGGGCTAGGATAGAGGGGGCTCAAGGATGGGGGGCGAGGATGGGGGGCAATGATGGTTTGTCCCGGACGTGAGAAGGATGCGAAAAGTCAGGCCAGATAATATGTCTTGAGGCAAATGAGGGGTAAAAAAACAGAGCAGATTGGCTGATGAGATAAAATGGGAAATTTGAAGACTGAAGCGATATCCAATGATTGAGAGTTATTTAAGTTTGATGAAGGGGCATCTAGTACATTTACAAAGGTTGATTTATGATCAACACTTAATGAGGATAGAGAATGTGAATTTGGAAGGTCAGCGGGAATATCATTAAGTGATGAGGAGGGCAATAAATGGGGATCATCATGGAAGGAGAGAGGAATAATTGTTGGGTTGGAAGTCGAAATGGAAGGGGAGGGACCAGATTTTGAAGGGCCCAATAAGAGTCAATTTGAGGAAGGACAATAATTTCATTCACCTTGCTTGCTCCAGTCGTATTTAAAATGGCATTGCAACTGTTGACTTCCCTTGTTCAATTAAATTTGGATCCTCAGACCGTACAGCATTAGTTTGACTATTAAATGCATCAGGTTGGTCAGGTGATTGGCCGTTAGAATCAAGAGGGGTCTCTTCATTCAAACTTGAGGGATCGTTGCAACTTGAGGGAGGAAGAAAAAGTATGCTCAGCTCACGCACATGGCATGGATTTCTATTGAATTTCACCTTATTCATCAGCAGATTGGGATGGATGTCAAAGCCAATGTGGCTATCAAGATCCAAATCAAGATCAATTAAAACCTCCTTCATTCTAGCAAATTCCAAAGGATTTTTAAAATCTTGAATATAAATGTTTCCTCTGGCAAACTGTGGAGGCTCCAAACAAATTCTGTCCTCAAAATTAAAAAAAAAAAACTTCCTCTAAGGGGATGAGAGACTTCAATTGTAGCAGGCATGAATCCGCAGATGTTTCGACAAACCTTAATATGAGCTTCTGAGATATTCGTTAGATTGAGTGTTTTGATGCTAATCTCCTCCAATTCCACTTTAAAAATATTCTTATATAAAATGAATTTTTTTTTTGAATTTGTAAGGTAACCTATGCAATTAGTATAAACTATGTATGGATAATTGGTTTTGCGTCCCCAAGAGGTTGCGCGGTGGTTGAAGGTTTGAGCTTTTAAGGTGTGCTCCCCTCAAGGTCTCAGGTTCAAGACTCACCTGTGACATTAATTTGTAGACACCTCATGTGTCTCCACATTCCTTTGATGTCTCCTAGTACCTTGCCTAGGAACAAGCGTAGCTACCCAAGTATACTGGGGCAAAGTTCCGATTTCCCTATTTTCAAAAAAGAAAAAATTGGTCCGGCAATAAGTATTGATTTAGTCTCTTTAGAATGATTGAAAAAACTCATTTACATCAACAATATTCATGTGAGGTAGACGAGTAACTAAAGATAACTGACTTGTTCATGGAGTGCCATAAATTCATCAGCCATAATAGACCGCCAATTGTGAACCTTAGATGCCGTTGTTTTTTTTTTGAAAAAGAAACAAACTTTTCATTAAAAATATGAAAATGATACAAATTCCAGGATACAAAAAGAAAGAGAAAAACAAAAACAAAAACTGAATTCAACAGAAAAAAACCGATGACAACAACAAGAAATACAAATAGCCTGCCGGATGAAGAGCAAGAATGAGAATGATCCCAAGGAAAGAGGGAGAGAGTTCTGAAGGTCGCCAACAAAAAAAAAGCACAACTTGACTAACTTGACTAAACTCCTGGTGGCTGCAAAAACTGAGCTTCAACAAAGCAAATGATAATCAATCGATCTTCAGATTGCATCTTGAACTCCTAAAAGGGCTAAACAAAGCAGCACCTATGAGATCATTACTAGATGGCCAACCTTTTAATAGTAACATCTATCCCCCAAAAAATCCATTACTACAATACAAACATAGTTATTGACCAAGTTTAGCAGGAATAGCCTTTAGCTGAAGACTGCTGATTTGAACTATATTTGAGAATTTGTCTAGAACTGAAACATTTCCTTGACCTTTTGATTTTGAATCTTAACGATGTAGTGAGGGTTAGGTCAGAAAGAAATATTTCTTCAGTAGGGGGATACTGCCAGTATCGATCATATATAAAGAAGAGTCAATAGAACTAACATTGAAAAATCGAATCATCATCTGAATCCTCAAGAGGAGGATAAAAGTCTTCCTTGGGTTGTTTTCCAGAAGAAGGTGCTGCGTCTTTGGAACAAATATGACTCGGTGAATCTGATCACTAAAGTGGGCCTAACAGACCTATTATTTTAATTGCATGAATTAATATAAATACATAAATATAAATAACTCTAATAGTTTGTAGTTTCTTGTGGTAGTTCCGTGAGGCTGATTATTTGGAAGTTTCTTATATCTATATTTATGAATACTTGGTTTGCTCACATTACTTTCCATTTCACTTGCAGAGATCTTAGCTTTAACAAAATAAGTGGTCCGATTCCACTCAGTTATCGTAGTCTTGTACCAAGAGTGGCGAAAATGTAATAACCTTCACACAAACTCGAATTATATCTACATGTTGTCATGTTCTCTCATACGCATCATTTCATTATCCTATATTACTGCCTCAATACACTTTATTTCAAGATAACTAGTTGAATTTGAATCAATGTACTTGATTTTAGGTGTAAAAATTATACTACATTATAATTTCACATATTTACCATTTTTTTGAAACAAGAAACAATTTTTTTATTATGAATATGAAAAAAGTCTGAAGCTCATGGATTCAAACTGCCTAAGAAGTGAAATAGAACAAGAAAACAACTAAAATGTAAATAAAAGGAACCATAACTGATAGGGATTTATTAAATATAAACACATCTGAATACAAATAAGAGAGGAGGTTAGAAAAACTGTTGAATTATATTAAATCACCAATCAATCCGAAAGCTTAAGCTAGTAGGTTGGAGTAAATGTAATTATATCAACTAATACTCCCCTCACTTGTGGGTTTGGAAATTTTGAGAATGCCCATCAAGTAGAAATAAGTTCTATATTATTGAGTAGATATACAAACGGTTACATTAGCTTTTCTTATATAGGAAAAGTCCTAAGCTAGAATAAGGCAAATATTACATGATAAGGAAATATACAAGCAAGGAAACTTTACATAAGGCATAAATCACACAAGGAAAGAAATAAAGATCAATTAAATCAACATTATCTTTTAGAGATTTCTAACTGACAGATAAAAATTTTCCCCTTAACTAACTATATATATCACGTACTAATAATAGAAAGACCATTATATATTATGCTCTTAAGTACAACTACCATTTTGTCCTCAACCCATCCTTTGATACACATACCAAATAGGAGGCCTGACAAAATGCATATCGTTCCAGCTTCATCATTCTCCTTTTTCTAGATGATTTTGTATGACCTGGTTATATTTTATGAAAAAGCGTTTTTAGCTGCTTTCTCATTTTTGTAATTTTCATGCTGAAAATCAAACTCAATTTGGTGCTTCCTTTAAACTTTGAGAAGTGACAATGCAAATAAATACTTTTCTGAAACACTATGGTTATATCTCTGTAAACCTGAAATCATTTATTAGTCATCTTGTGCCGATACTCCATCCCAAAATGGAGTTGCTAAATGAAAAATAGGCATCTTCTTGAAACTGCAAAAGCATCGTCTTTTTAAATGCATGTTTCAAAACATTCTTAGGTTGTGCCATTTCCACATCTTAATTTTTTTATTAATCGAATGTCTTCCTCTGTTCTTCAGGGTCAAATTCTCTATCAAATTCTTTTTCTAGAAAAGTCTTCGTTTCTTATTGAGCAAAAAATATTTGGTTGTACTTGTCTTGTTCAAGATTTTCGTCCATATCTAACAAAATGAGATCCTAAATCTTTGAGCTACATTGTCTTAGGCTACTCTTATGTTAAAAAAGGATATCCATGTTATTGCCCTAGTTTGAATTGTTATCTCGTTTCTCGTGATGTTACTTTCTTTGAGGAGCCTTACACTCCATCATTGCCTAGTATGAGTTAGGGGGAGGATGATCCTTTCTTTTTTATATATACAATTGTGAGTCCCACATTCTCAGTTGAGCATGATCGTCAACGAATAAGAGAATCCAACGTGTTCCACTAACATTGTTTACTCTTGAAAGTCTGCAAATATCTCCATAGATAAGTGAGAATGTTTTGGAAAGTATAAGTATGAGGTAAATATGAAGTATGGGTGTGTTTGGAGTGTTGATAGGTTTCACATTGAAAAAAATTGTTCTTATTATGGGTAAATAGTGATTGAAAGAAATGTTCAAGGTATCCAAAACTTGGATGACCAAAGCGATAACGCCAACTTACACTACGATAAGTGCCTTCTTAGAGATATTAATTATTGACTAAGGGCTTTCATCGAACTAGTCTTGTGGACTAATTTTCAGACTCAACATGACAATTATATATCGACTATCTTAAGGAGGAATGTAGATAATCAAGCTGTATTCTGTTAGGATTCTTTTTCTATTTCCTTGTATTTACTATTTTAGTGTAATTCAGTTTGGAGACCTTGGGCTTTGAAAGTGTGCTCCCCTCAAGGTTCCAGATTCGAGACTCACTTGTAACATTAATTTTTAGTCACCTCCCGTGTCTCCATTCCTTCGATGTCTCCCAGTGCCTGGCCTAGGGACGGGTGTGGTTACTCTTGTTTCAAAAAAAAAAAGCAAACTGTAATTCAATTTGGAGACAATATAATCAGTTTCACTATTTTGTACATAGATTCAATAACTAATTATTTATATACCTGTGTAATTTTAGAAATTTGTTACTGGCTAATTGGTTTTTTGGCTTTACCTTTTTGTTAGAAATATTCTCCTTTAGTTTTTCTCTTGAATATTCTAAGTGCATTTCTCCGAGCAAGATTCATGTTAAGGCTTCTATCTAGGCTCTACTCTGCATCATTTTGTGTGCATAACTAGCAATATTATAGATCGTACTTTCCTATTGAGATTAAATTTTCATTGTCAGGTTGGATCTTCATAGAGCTTCCAATGTATAACACCGCAGAAATTATAGTACATAATTTATTCTCATTTTCTTTATATAAACGCATATTATTCTTCTTTTTTTTTTTTCTTTTCTTTCTTAGATTCTTAACTGGAAACTTGCTAAATGGAACAGTGCCGGATTGGATTCTACAGGCAGGACAAAACATGTGAATTTCCTCTCAGATTCTTACCTTTAATAACGTGTTTTTGGAAGGCTAAGTTTATTTGATATACTTATCTTGAAGATGACTAATCATATACTTCCTTTTCAGGGATTTCTCTTATAATAAATTTGAACCACTTTCTTTGAGTTCAGGCTGTCGAATAAATAACATGTAAGAATGTATTTTTTTATCTTCTCAATTTCTTCTTACTATGATAGTTTGCTTATGAGAATACATAGTTTCCTTCCGTTCTTCGTGCAGGAACTTCTTTGCTAGCTCTTTGCTAGACAATAGTTTGTAAGTATAAGCCCTCACTTTTTGTTTTTGCATATTTTGTTGCTCTTTTAGTTACATTATACTGGTGTACTAACTACTGTTGATTTAGCAGTAAGCTTGTGTCTTGTTTGCGAAATCGCACATGTGAAAAAGGTGAGTTAGAATATGCCATTTTCTTGTGCTTGATTGCTACAATCTTAGGAGAGATTGGGAGAACGATGAAAAACTAAGGGCATGTTTGATAACATTCTCGTTTCATGTTTTCTGCTTCTCGTTTCATATTTTCCGTTTTTTTTTTAATTTTAAAAAGATACATGTATAATTGTTATTGTTGAATGAGTGGAGAATAATAATATATCATTTATTAGAAAAGGTACATATATATAATCTCAAACAAAACCCTAGCTATGAATGCGAAAAAATTATAAAGGACAAAACTTATAATATTTCACTAAATAACCCTTAACCTCTAACACTCCTCCTCAAGCTAGAGCATATATGTCAGCTTGTTACAAAGGTAATCACTCACACTCCATTTAATGCTTTCGTAAAGATGTCTCCTAATTGGTTTTCTGTCTTCACATGGGGAGTAGATATCAGCCCTTGCTCTATTTTCTCGTGAACAAAATGACAATCAACTCAATATGCTTAGTTTGCTTATGAAACATCAGATTTGACGCGATATGAATAACAACCTGATTATCACACTACAACTTGACCGGACTTGGGTTATCAAAACCTAATTCAACCATAAGTTGATATATCCACATTACTTCACATATTGATTGTGTCATAGCTCTATACTCTGATTCAGCACTTGATCGTGAGACTACATTTTGTTTCATACTTTTCCAGGAAATCAAGTTACTTCGCACGAAAACAAAATATCCAGAGATTGATCTTCTATCATCTCTTGAACCTGTCCAATCAGCGTCTGAAAACACTCCATTTTCATATGACCATAATCTTTATACAAGATTCCACGGCCAGGTGCAGCTTACAAATTACCTAGAATTTGTTGTATCACTACCCAATGATCTATAGTAGGCAAGGACATAAACTAATGCACAATGCTTACTAAATAAGCTATGCCTGGCCATCTCACTGTTAGATACTTTAGCTTTCCAACTAACCTTCTATACCTCTCAGGGTCATCAAATGGTTCTTCTTCTCTTGTAAATTGCATATTAGGCATCATCAGAGTATTGCATTGTTTGACACCTGTCTCTATTTAAGGAAAAAGGGTTTTCTTATTCATTCTACTTTAACCTAATAATACAAGAGTATATATAATACAAGAGAAAGGAACAAAGAAGGAAAAAATTTCTCCTAAGATAGAATCTATTCTAACAAAGGAAAAAGCTATAATTGGAATAAAATCGAATCAAATAAATTTTTGATTACATAATTCTACAACACCCAATTTTCCTGTCTCTAATAGTAAATCTAGCACATATTTTCTCTACGATAGGAAAATACCCTTTTTGTTTCTCATTGCTTCAATTCCCAAGAAATATTTAAGCCACCAAGTCTTTAGTGTGAAACTGATTATGAAAAAACGACTTAAATGATAATATACTGGACTCATCCCTCATAGTAATGACAATATCGTCAACATATACTACTAATAAGATAACACCATTCGTAGATCGACGATAGAAGATAGAATTATCTAATTTGCTTTTTTGCATTCCAAATTGTTCAACAACTTGACTAAATTTCCAAAACCAAGCTTGTGGACTCTGTTTTAACCCATATAAAGATTTTCAAAGACGACAAACTTTACCTTTCTCCCCCTGAGCAATAAACCCAGGTGGTTGCTCCATAAATACTTCTTCTTGTAGATCACCATGTAGAAATGCATTCTTAATATCAAGTTGATGCAAAGACCAATCTTTTGAAGCCGCCATAGAAATGAATATCCGGATGGAAGTGAGTTTAGCAATGAGAGAAAAAGTATCGAAATAATCAACTCCTTAAGTCTGAGCATAACCTTTAGCAACAAGGCAAGCTTTTAAGCAACAATTGACCCATCGGGGTTAACTTTCACGACAAACACTTACTTACATCTGGCAACCTTCTTGCCTTCGGGCAGAGAAATTAATTCCCAAGTACCGATGTCATCGAAGGCATGAATCTCTTCCACATTGCACTACGCTAACCAAAGTGAGACAAGGCTTTATGACCAATTTTTGGAATTGAGACAGAATCTAGGGAAGAAATGAAAGAATATGTAGCAAAAGATAAGTTTCCATAAGAGACACTAGAAGAAATCGAGTAAGTGCAAGTACGTTTACTCTTACGAAGGGCAATAAGGAGGTTGTCACTTACTCCTGGATCTGATGACAAAGAATTAATGGGGACTGAATATTCACTTGTAGGTTGTGTTCTTCTTGAGTATACTTGAATAACAGATGGACGAGGAGCCGACTCTAGCGGGGATGGACTAGGTGTGGACGTAGGAGACACAATTGTATATATATAAAAAGATCATCTTCCTCCTTCTGATTCGTAGCGGACAATAACGGAGTGAAAGGTCTATCTTCAAAGAACGATATCACGAGAAACTAGATACCTATTAAGACTTGGATAATAGCAACGATACCCTTTTTGAACACGAGAGTAACCTAAAAAAAATACATTTCAATGATTTAGGATCCAGTTTTGTGAGATACATGCGAACTTTCTGAAAAAATCAAGTACAACCAAATATTTTTGGCTCAATAGTAAATCGAGGTTTATTAGGAAATAGAACATTAGTTGGACTTTGACCTTGAAGAACAAAGGAAGGCATTTGATTGATAAAAAAACACGCAGTAGAGATTGCATCAACCCAAAATTGCTCGAACGTGCATTTGAAAAGACAAGGCCCTTGTCGTTTTTAGAAGATGCTTATTTTTACGCTCAACCACCCCATTTTGAGATGGGGTGTCAACACAAGATGATGATGTAGAATTCCATGTTTTGATAGATAGGATGTAAGCACCTCTAAAAAATATTTACCCACATTGTCACACCTTAAAACTTCAAGTGACACTACAAATTGAGTTCGAATTTCAACATGAAAGTTACAAAAGTGAGACAATAACTCAGACCAACTTTTCATAAAGTATAACCAGGTCATACGCGAGTGGTCATCAACAAAAGACACAAAATACCAAAATTCAATTTTGGATATGACAGGACAAGGACCTCAAATATTAGAATGAACTAACTTAAAAATCGGATTTGCTCGTTTGTCAACTTGAGGATGTGAGCTAAGACGATGAAACTTGTCAAATTGACACGAGTCACAATTTAAAGATGACAGACTGTTAAACTGAGGATATACCTTTTTCAACACTGCAAGAGATGAATATCGAAAGGAGAAACAACTTCTGAGCAGACAACAAGTTGTGAAACTTGACCCTCGAAAATATAATGGCCTCCAAATTCATGTCCTTTCCCGATAATCTTCTTCGTATCAAGATCTTGAAACAAACAGTGACCGGGATAGAACGAGATATAACAGTTAAAGTCGTGAGTGAATTGACTAATAAATATTGAGTTATAGGTTAAATTAGGTAAATGAAAGACAGACGATAAGGATGAAGATGAGGTAAGGTTTACGGTACCCGACCCAAGAATAGAGGATTTAGATCTGTCTGCCAACGTAACATCCACCACAGACGAGGTGGAAAAACCGGTCGAAAATAAGCAAAGGTTACTAGGCATATGACTAGTAGCACCAAAGAAGATGACCCATTTGGTAGAAGACGAAAGAAAACAACTCATGTTACCTGAGCCAACACTAGTTATAGATATCTTACCTAGTAACCTGAATCACCCGCCTTGGCAAAATACGTAATCTCAACAACTAATCAGTTCAAAATTCAATCAAACAAACAATTTCAAATAAAAATCTCACACAAAAGTGGCATGCAAACCCACCTCTCCAATTAATTGAATCTGACACCAAAATTGATTTCAAAATCAATTTGAATGTTTCACAAAATGCCAAACAATCACCGATATGCAGCCCAATTGCACTATCTCACTTCAATGTAGCAAAACCCAATTCCACCATACAACAGATTCGAGTTCTAACATTTGACCTAATCAATGAATTCATAATATGCAGCAATATTGATTTTACTCCAAAAATAACGTGTAGCAACATGGTTCACACATTTAAAAGAACAATCGAAAGCTGGAAATATAATAACCAAATTTATGAATTGCATATAAGAAAGACTCCGCTTGTTCACAAGTAGAGGACACCTACATTTTACCTATGTGGTACATTTGGTGCCACACAAATTTTTTTTATAAACAAAATAATATTAAAAGATAAAAGAAAAAAAAAATTGTGTGGCACCAAATGTGTCGCATAGATAAAATGTAGGTGTCCTCTACTTGTGAACAAGTAGAAAAGTATTTCTCTATAAGAAAGCCACCGTTGAACTTCCCAATCAAAATTGATTGTATTGTAATCCAAAATCAATTCATGCCAAAAGTCTTCAGAATAATGCCGCTTAAACTCAAATTGACTTCAATTTAGAAATCTCCATTACCACAAATTGAATGTCGATAAAAAAAAAAAAACTGAATTTCGTCGAACTATTAAAATAAATTTGCCCAAATTTTTGCCAACCAATCGGAGTGCAAACTTGATTTCACAAAATACTTCGTAACATCCAAATTCACAGGGAAAGTCAAATGCCAAAAAAAAAAAAAAAAAAAAACAAATTTCACCTCTCATTTGCCCAATCACATGGCCATTTGAATTTTTTTTTTGAAATAATTGTAACTACGCTCATCCCTAGGTCAGACACCGGAGACATCGAAGGAGTAATGTCACTAGTGAGTCTCGAACCTGAGACCTTGAAGGGAGCATATCTTCAAAGTCTAGTCTTCAACCACTGTGCCACCCCATGGGACCACGGCCACTTGAATTCTAAAATACAATATCTCAAAGAAACAAAAACAGACATGTCTTTGTTGTTTTTCATTTTTTAAGTTCAAATAATGTTTAGATATCTCCCTTCTCTCCTTTACCCTCTCCGCAACCCTACCCTAAGCCTGATACTTTTTTTCCCACCACCACTTCTCTCTCGCATGCTGTCGCCTCAGAGCATCGTTGTCAGTCGTCGCTCGTTTCTCTTATGTGGCTCCTAAACCCTAACCCTAAATCCGATCATCTTCTACCCACTACTTTTCCTTTTCTGCCTACTGCCTCCACCGTCCTCTTCTTCTCTTCAAGCAAGAGAAAACATGTGAATTTCCGCTCGAACTCGACGAAACCAGCGTTCTTCTACGAGGGACAGTATCTATTCAAAAATCTGCTATTTTCTAAAAACTTATGTTTTTTAGCGAACGGTAACAAAGTGGAGTAATTTGGAAGGATGAAATATTTGTTTGGAAATTGGTGTTTTGGAGAGGAGATGTTAGAATTTTTTTTTAGGGATTTGTGTTTTGGAAAGAAGATGTTGGAAAATTTTTTTGGGGATTGATGTTAAGAGAGAAGATTTTTATTTTATATTAATTTTTTTTTTTGTTGTAATGAGGTTTGATTTGAAGTTTGATAGGATTAAATATGTTTGATGGGATGTGCAGAGGAGTTGAGGAGAAGTAAGGAGAGGCTATGATGTACTAAAAACAAACAAGGGTTGATAATTCCTCCTCTCCTCTCCCGACCTCTAAATCCAATCACCCCCAAGAGAGAGCAATATGACTCTGATACCATGTAAATAATATTGAAATTGAATAGCCGTCCTGATTTTTATTCACAAGAAGAATGCAGTAAACCCTAACTACTAAACTGGGCCTACAATATTTACATTAAGAAATACAGAAATAACTCTTAACATAAGGTAGCTTGTATCTTAGTAAGAAGGGAAGTAAGGTAGGGTATATTAGACTATTTGTTAATAAACATAGGTCTAGTAGTTAGACATGGGTGACGGTTATAAAGGTAATGAGGGGAGGAGTGTGAAGTCAGGGAGCTTTTGGGTTCATTCTCAGATTAGCTAGTCTGAGAGGGACGGGTTCTAAATTCCTTTCTTTTAAGATTTTCCTGTATATTCAGATTCCGTGCTTGTAAGATTGGTATTCCTTCAAAGTGTAGGAAAGGGAGAGACATAAAAATGTTGCCCATTTTTTAGAAATGTTTCTGAAACAAGAAATGAGATGAAAACGTTATAGAGACCAAAATAGTCTTCGTATTTTATTTATGAATTAAACACACATATATAGGAATAAAGAAGTCCTAATCTTATAAGGAAACTCTAAACAAAGTCCTAATCCTACAAGGATTAATTACTTTAACATATCTATTCTTGAAAATTGGGAAACGAGAACCAAAAACAAGAAAAGAAAACGGTATCAAACAGGCTCTAATGTACTTTGGTCTATTTCTCATTGAAAAGATGCAAAATGCATATGTATTTTTTGGACAATATTGATAAATGATGATGTTTATATTCTTGTAGTTAAGCATCATCTCCATATAAATTGTGGTGGTAAGGAAGAAACCATTGATGGTGTTACGTTTGAAGGAGATGAAAGCATAGGCGGACCATCACAGTTTCTTTTAAGCAAAACAAATTGGGCAATTAGCATTACTGGCGCTTTTAGAGATGATGGTCGTAAATCAGATAACTATGTTATTGTCAATTCATCTTCACTGTCTATGAAAAATCCCAAACTCTATGAGACCGCTCGACTTACTCCAATCACTGTTACATACTATGTGTATTGCATGGCACCTGCAAACTACACGATAAGTCTCCATTTTGCAGAAATAATGTTTACTAATGATACAAGTTATAAGAGCCTCGGAAGACGCATATTTGATGTCTATGTGCAGGTGATCGATGACAATTTGCTCTCCACCCATGATATTATGACTTTTTTCTTGGCTTCATAGTTTTATTAGTTTCTACCGCATGTTTCATTTATGTTAGCACAATTATTTCCTCATTAAAAGCTCATCATCTCTTGATTGAAATCCATTGCAGGGAAGCCGAGTGCTGAAGGATTTTAATATTGTAGATGCTGCAGGTGGTGTAGGTAAAGCTTTCATACAAAAAATTCCCGTCACCATTACTGAGGGTACTTTGGAGATACGATTTCATTGGGCTGGGAAAGGTACAACTAATATTCCTACGGGGGGAACCTATGGTCCTTTGATTTCTGCCATTTCAGTAGAATCCAATATTCCTGGTAGGTTGAATGACATCTTAATTCTCTTCTTTCAAGTACAAGGAATGACATTATGGGATTTTTTTTTTTTCATACTTATGATTGCCTGTCAGTACATATCATTTATCCATGACAACATGTTATCATGTAATTTCTTGCGAAATGGTTGTTTTAAAATTTTACAAGTACATGTTAGTTTCAATAGGATTGGCATACAAATTCGTTAGAAATCCTTGTATGGCCAAATTATTCAAATATCGGTACCCTCAGAGGTTAAGGGTTATTTAGTGGTTTATTTTAAGTTTTGTCCTTTATAATTTTTTCAAATTCCTAGCTAGGGTTTTCTTTGAGCCCATATAGTTTTATCTTTTCTAATGATTGGTATATGCAAGGTTGTTAACATGTAAAATGGAACAAGTATTGAAATTAATTTTAATAAATCGTATATCGTAATGTATCGCGTATGTTAAAGTCATTTATATTTATGTATTTATGTTAATTCATGTAATTATTATAATAGGCTTGTTAGGCCCACTTTAGAGATTAGGGTATACAACTTTACACTTGTATATATAGATGTAGTCATAATGAATAAAATCACGACGACCATTCAGTCTCAATCTCGATTACAATGTATCGTGAGTTTCACTTTAATAAATAATATTAAACTATCAATTTAATTAGAGATGTCTACGGGGTGAGGCCGGGAAATGCCTTCCCCCTCCCCGCCACCAAAATCATTCTCCGTCCCTGCGAAATTCATCATTTTTTTTTGCGGGGATCGGGGCAAGGTTTCCCCGCTGGAAATTGGTGGGGATTGGGTTCCCTGTGTAGAATTTTTCCCCGCTTATTTATTTATTTTTTTTTTATATTTTTTTAATAATAATTTCAAATAATTAAAATTTCTTTAAAAATATCTATCAACTTTCAACTATATCCTTAATTATTATGGAAAAATATTCGTTTGAATAAATAATTTAACTATCAAATATTTTTTTATCTAAAAATTAAAGAGTAAAATGATGAAAAAATATATATATTTTTTTAAAAAAAATTGTAAACGGGGCAGGGATCGGGGAAACGGGGATGGGGAATACATTCCTCGTCCCCGGTCCCGTTGGCCAATTGGGATTTTTTTGTTCCCTCCCCGCGGGAAAAATGAACATCTCTAAATTTAATTCGAGAAATAAATAGCCACACATTAAATAGCTTTCAAATTATGTATGAAAATGTGGTTCAACTTCAATGTTTAAAATACTAAAATAATAATAATAATAAAAATAAACAGTGTCCCTAAGGGGTGGTACAAGTGGTTGAAGGCTTGGGCTTTGAAGGTGTGCCCTTTAAGGTCCCAGGTTCGAAACTCACTTGTGACATTAATTTGTAGACACCTCTTCTGTATCCATTCCTTAAAAAAATGTAAACGTAATAAATGCCAAAATTGAAAGAATGCCCTTTCTTCTTTTAAACTCAACTTTTCATATTCCGTTTTTTTTCCTTCTTTCCTTTTCTCTATTTCTTCTTAACTTTGGTTTTATGGACGTTTCTTCTTTCTTCTCTAATGGGTTTTGAAATTTATCTCACGTATTTCAAGTTTCATTTTTTATTTCAGTTTTTGTACCCGAATTGAATTGTTGCGATGCGGTTTGTTAATTCGATTCACTTTTTGAATCGTCTGATTTTCCTTATTTCTAATTCAAATATCCGATTCTATCGTTTTGGCTCCATTACGAGTTGAATTGTATTATACAACTCGTGTATCATACGTTTTAACAACCATGTATATATGTTATTTTCTCCACCTATTGAAAAACAACATGGTATCAGAGCTCAAGGTTTGGAAACACACACCACTGCAAACAAAGTAAATCACTGCGTTTTATCGAAGTAAATACGCATAGGTGTTGTTTGAAGAAACTTCAATTCTTCTAATAGACTCTGTATCCAAATACTTTCACAGATCCCATGTGTAGAAAGTCAAGTTGTTAGTTAGTTTATTGAGATCTTTATTCCTTGTATTTCTTTTATTTCTTGCATTTTATTACCCCTATGTCTAGGTGTTGCTAATTTTAGATTTGCTATATTTAGATTAGTTGGTTGGAATTCTCTTGTATAAATTTATTGGTCAATCATTGTATTGAATAAGGAATAATATTCACGTTATACATAGCTTCATGGTATTAGAGTCGTGTAACTATTCAAAATTGAGAGTTTGTATTAGATCTAATGTTATCACAAAAGATTTAAACATAGGTGACTAATTACTGTAAGATAAATTGTACCGATGCTGGTACATGATTAAACTCTTTTCCTCAAGGCAATAGGTATTTCTTTATTAGCTTCTGTAGGTTCTGGTACTTCTTCAAGGACATCAAGATTTTGGTTCACTCATGGCCTTGCTGACTGTCACGGTTATGCTTGTCCAGGGCCTGTTGCCCATGGCCGTCCATGGCCGCATGCCGTGACGCCTCGAGGATGCTTGTCCAAGGCTTGTCTCCCATGGCCGCATGCCCTAGTTTGCCCCTCGTCATCATGCTTTTGTGTGCAGGCTAGGTCCTTGTCCCTTGTCCTTTTGTGGGGGCGTATGTCTCCTCGCCATTTTGATATGCAAGCCTGCCATATCAAAAATGG
>JBBMKA010000020.1:8860156-8884069 GCA_037833695.1 Sechiopsis laciniata | reverse complement strand
GTAAATATTAGTGAGGAATATAATGAAGCACTAATGGTTAGCACAACTAGTAATGAAGGAGCTTGGATCTTAGATTCTGGTTGTTCTTTCCATATGACACCTAATAGAGAATGGCTTTGTAACTTCCAAACCGGTGTAGGGGGTAAGGTCATGTTAGGTAACCGCCAAGCTTGTGAAGTAGAAAGTCAATGGTCAATTAGGCTAAAACTTCATGATGAGAGTATTAAGTATCTTAATGATGTTAGGTATATTCCTAAGGTAAAAAGAAACTTAATCTCACTTAGTATGCTAGACAAGCTTGGATACACTATAAAATTAGAGGGAGGTGTATTAAAAGTCATGAAGGGCATTTGTGTAGTAATGAAGGGCTACTTGAATGATACAATTTTCCATACAATTCCTTGCACATGCAAATTCTGAGTTATAATTCCCATTATCCACACTATTTCTCATTACTGCCATATTATACCTGTGATCAACAAGGAATTAGACAATCTAGTTAAGCATACATGAATTCATGCTAAGCCTAGAAGATCTCACCTGCTGTTGATGTAGTGCTTCCCCTTGAGTTTGCCTTAATTCCAATACTCCCGAACCACCTGCACATTCAAACTCACTCTTTCAATTTTCATTCTTAACAATTTTATTTACAGCAAAAGAAATTAGAACCCACATCTCAACCCACCCCCTTTCCTTCCTTCCCCATCTAAACCAAAAGGATAAACTTTCTACCTATCTTTGTACACACGACCCACGCCGACGAAGACCAAAAATCCCTCAACCTCTTGGCGCGATGTAGTGAAATTGCTTCTTCCACTAGAATTCTTCCCTCCCCCTTCTCGCGTTCTTTCCTTTCTTTCTTCTTTTTTTTTTTAACTTCATCCCAATTCTCCCATTTCACGCAGTTTTCCTTTTACACAAATTGGAAAAATGACTTCAATACCCCTCTTTTGCTCAATTTCCCACACGTAGCACTCCTAATCCCTTGCTGGCCACCCACCTTATATATATATATATATACACACACACACACACACACACACACTTACAATTTAACACTCCAAATTACATATTTACATTCTTTTTAAAAAAAATTCAAGGTATCTTTCAATTTTGTTTCAGTCACTTCCATTTTTGCCCAATCAAGGGACTCATCTCCATCTTTTAAACTCTCATCTCTATCCAAACAAACACTAAATTCAGATCACTTTGTCTTCCCCCTAGTGAAACATACTTCTAACCTTTCCTCTTCAAAATTCCCAATTAGAGCCTTACCCCTCCATTTCATTTGCATATCCAGGGGTGATTTCCTTGCTCATCATAAAACAATCTTTGAACCCTGACCACCTGGAAGACCATAGTTCTTTACTTCTTTCAAACTCCACTATATTTTTTTATTTTCCTTTTCTACTCTATAAAAACCCATAATTTCTAACTACGATTCTTAGCACATACTCACTCAAAACAGTTGTAAATCAATACAAATTCGAATTTCAAATTTGAAATAACTGCTCCTATTGAATTTATTTCGAAATAGACATTTAAGTGACAAGCCCTTGGCCAAGGTAGTTCTAAAAAAAATCCAATTAAATAAATAAATATACCGACATCCATGCCCAACAGTTAATGACATGCCTAAACAGAAACAACAGGAGTTAACTCTTGCATGCCACTAAAGAAAGAGACATCTATCCTATAAACAATTTTAAGAAAGTGCAGCGGCTCCACCCATGATCACTTCAACATCTTCCAGCTAACCGTCTCGGTGATGACCTTGTTTACCTGTAGAGAAAAATAAAACCACAGAAAGGGTGAGTATAAAAGAATACACAATAAGAACTCCCCAACAGGGGTACAATGCACAAGGAAGAGTCTAACATGCTAGCAACTCATAACAATTCTCAACTTCACTTTTAACTTCTTACCTGGTCATGGGATTCGTTTCATGACTCGCTTGTGAGGCCCTTGAGACGCTCACCTTTTCTAGATAAAAATGATAGGTCTTGAAATGCGTTACACAACTATCTAGCTCAAACACAACTATTCGCTACTAGTATACTGACGACACCGGTCCAGGTGAGCCATCTACTTGGCATCCGGCGCGTGTGCGCATACACAGCATGTTGATGTAAACCGGGTCAGGTGTAGGCCTACACAAGCCAACATGGGCCAGGTCCACATGCCTATCTCGACAAGGAAAGGTGTCCACTGAGTCACGATCCTAGAGGCCCTCACCAGCGATCTGGGTCAGCCTGTTCACACCTATCGCCCCAAGCTAAGACCCTTCCATAGCAAGTGTACACTATGATCATGGCCCGCCTATAAGGCTACAAACTAGGCATCGTCAGGGATGGCATGGTACATCACACCCCCGGCTATCGGGTGCGGGAAATCACTCCACAACGGTCCCGACGAGGAGAACACAATACGTCGTGCCTCTAAAGCCTCTAGATGATGACAATTATCAATTCTAAACCCAGGGTGTTTAATAGCCTAGCCCTATCAGATCACCAAAGATGCTCAAAGTCCCAACACACATCCTAACAAAATATTGTAATACATGATCTTAACTAGTTACAACCAGCACGTGTCATCACATCATACGAGCTTAATAGAGAACAGGAAAACAAGAATAATAAAAATTAACACACCAGGACCCCATAATCCCAGCATGCTTCACAGTAAAAATATAATTTAAAAATGCATGCAAAGTGGCACCTTGGGAGCCCATAATCCCAAAGCACAACATACAAACAATCAGAAAATTAGCAACCTTACAAACACACATCAATACATAGCAACAACACAATAAACTTCGCCGTGTGCAGGGTCCACACAACCCGGGTAGAGAATCCTTACCTAAAAGAAGGCAATACAGAACATTCCAACAAACACCAGCAAGCGAGAGCTCGAGCATAACAGCCTAACAATTAGTATCCAACAAAAATCAGCTACTAACACTCATTTAAAACCACTATGGAAACCCAACAATATAGACTTGAAACTTACCCAAAACCAAAAGCAACACTGCAGTTCAAAATTAACGAGAAAGAGGAATCAGACCGAACGACGAACCCACACTACAACCTGCCTAGACTCTAAATCAGCAAGAAAAACCCCAAAACAACCATTGATTTATCATGAGAAAGAGGCTGTAAAACTTACCCAAACTGACGAAGCACCAAAGATGGCGCCGGAAAACCACTCGGTGGAAGACAGACAGTGGCAGAATGGGCTGGTCGGCAATACTACTTGTGGACTTATATTTTTTTTTTTAGTACAAGTTGGGGGAAGGGGGATTACAAATACCAATTTCAGGGATCGAACTTGTGACCGTGAAAATCGATTAACACCAAACCAGATAACCAATCGCGCCACTGACTCATTTGGTGGACTTATATTTAATATCTCTAAGAAATGTGATTATATGTTCATCGTTTATGTGGATTAGCTTGGATTACTACGTGTTCAAGCTGTGTGCCTAGGACTCATCGAATATCCTTTGACGTGCAGAGGAGCTATTAACGTCTAACTCCTTAACCTAATGCGGCATCATGATTGAATTGTAACGACAATTCGACTGTATTAACAATCGAAAAGCTGAAGAGCTTGTTTGCATAATGACTTTTGATTATTTGAGTGTTTTTTTTTTAATATAAAAGAGTTTCAATTGTTAAAAAGTATTTTTTAACACTAAAAAAGTGTTTCCAAACAGATCCTATAACTACTTGTACTTGATCATAGAATAGAAAAAAAAATGATATGAAGTCACAAAAAGTAAAGGATTATGAAATATAACTTTGACTTAAAAAGGAATTTTCTATTTCTTTAGTGTCCCTTGTTAGGATTTAGGAGGTCAGATTTTCAACCATGATGTTTTGTTGAAACTTCGAGAATATACACCCAAAAAAAGGGTTGCGTTCTATATTTTTCTCTATGCATGCCTTCCCTTCAATCACAATCAAGTATAAAATCTCTATTAGAGGTTTAAGTTTGAACATGTTGAACTTCAAACTTAAAAAAAATAATACTAAAATGAATGGTTTACAAACACTAATAATAGCAATAAATGTTTAAATAAACAAAACTACCTATGATCTTAACCTTAGGGTGTGCTTGCATTTAATTCTAAAATAAAGAATTTCAGAAAAATTGTTACTAGAAGTTCTTCGATAAAAATTTGCATAGCCCATTATTTAAATGTTTCTTTGTTTTTTCCTAGCTCAACAATTGTAGAAGTGGTGTTTGAACTATCAATCTTTTAGATCATAATTGATTCTTTATCTCATATGTCACTTATGTTAATTAATTTTTCATCTATTCAGCTATGTTCAAATTGACAATTTAATATTTCATTGCTATACGGAGGATTGTAAACAATCAAATATACAAGTGAATTTGTCAACAGCGACTCCAATGATATGATTTATAACCTTATAACAAAGGGTTATGAGTGCAAATTACTCACTTCAAATATTGTTAAATCAAAATAAATATATATACTCTTCAAAAAAATTACCTTTATTTTTATTAATTCAATAATATATTGTGTAAAATATTTGAGTCTATAACTTCTTGACTAAACGGATGTCTATTATTATTAGAGCAAATTTATATAAATTTTGATATTTTTATAAAAATTTACTCTTATTATTATTAAGTTATGAAGTGACAATTTTGAGAACATGATGTTTTTGTGCAACGCAATTTCGAGCAGACCCGAGAGGTGTTAGGTACATAGGAATCAAGTTATAAACTCAAATATATGAAATTTACCTTTTTATACTGCAATTTAACTTTTTACAAGTCATTAACCTACAAAAATCAAACATTTACACAAACCTAAAATTCTATAATTCAACCACTTTACAAAATCAAAACATAGATTATACAAACTTTAGAACTTTCCAACCCCAAAGCACAAGTTCATTACAAAAAAAGGTCATTGGTTTTCAACTCCCACAACTCCTTCTCTATTGATTACAAACTCACAAGATGATTTAGGCAAATGTGGTGCAAAAAGAACATGAAGCCATCTTCTAGTTCTTCTTTGTATAACTAACTCACCATCATCCATCATCCCATTTCCATCCCCAACAACTTCCTCATCTCTTGACAAAAACAATCTCGAATTAACACAATTCGCCCACGCGAGCCCGAGTGCCGGGCAGACTCGTCGACCCGAAGAACACAACGACTTCAAATTCCCAATTCTCAATGCATTCGAATCTATCACATCCACCACCTGATTCGTCAACACCACAGCCAAAGAATACCTCTTAGCCAGCAACTTCAACTTCCCAGAAATCTCAAAGAAAAGAGCCGATCTCCGCTTGAGATCAGACGGGGTGTTGTCGAAATCAGACCGAAACACCGCCGCAATCGAATCAACGACAATGAGCCTCGTGGGTAGTTGGGAATTTTGATTTGCAAGGAAGGATTCTATCTTGGGCATTACGTCGAACAGTTGGTGGGCAGAGTGAATTGGTTGAAGAAAAATGTGATCGGAGGGATTGGGAAATTGGGGATTTGAAGAGGAGAATGATTGGGAGAGTTGTTGAAGGCGGCGAAAGGGGAAAGGGAACTCGGTGTATAGATAGAGAGAGGAGGCGTTGAGGCCGCCATGGGAGAGTGGGAGCTGAGCGCAGAGGGAGAGTTGAAGGGAGAGTTGGGTTTTGCCGCAGCCGCTCTCGGAGACGATCTCGGTCAGGGAGTTGCAGGATACGCCGCCGCCGACGGCGGCGTCGATGATCGGACATCCGAAAGTGCACTTTTGGGTGGTTTCAAGGAGGTGGAGGAGATTTTCCGGCGTCATTTCAGATTCTGAAAATGGGGAGTGGGAACAACCGGCGCATGGGTTATGTTTGAATTTTGAGGTTCCCTCCATATTTTTTTTCAATTTATAAATTTAGTTTCCATCCAATAACAAAATTCTTCTTTTTTATTCAAGAAGAATTGAGATAGTAGATTGGAATCTATATTTATTAGGTCATTCATGCTGTCTGGAAATTTATTAGGTCATTCATGCTGTCTGGAAAGATTTTCTTCTTTTGGCTAAAAACAATTTTTAAATAAGTTAACTTTAATGATATAATGTATGACTTAATAATTTAGATATTACTCGTTTAAATTTTCTCAATTCAATTTTTTTTTAAAAGGGATATTTTTTCTATGTCTACTACTACCATAAACTTTACTGAGTTATTGTAATTGAGAAATTATTATAATTTGTAGATTATAATAGTTTTTTTTTTCTAAAACAAAAACTTCATTTAACATTGACACAACATATTACATCTTAACCTCCCATAAGAAAGACTGACCACAAATTGATAGGTGACCAACCAAAGAGGAAATTGATAACGAAGGTGACCAAGATCAGACTCAAGCTTAATCCAAATCCAAGCCCTACAAAGCAAGGAACGTAAACATTCCAAAAAAAGGTGAAATTGCCATCAACAGGACTGTGTATGACTTCTTAAACACTTTTTGGGGTAACCCTTGAAGCATGAGAAATACTAAGGTTCATGACATGCCAAAGATAACAAAGGGAAAAACGAGTCCAACCTAGCCTATTCTTACCTCGGACTGACCAAACTATAACTAGACCAAGGGTACCTTTGTCCACCAAATGAACGAGTCATCAAAACACCCTTATTTCTAACCAGAAATAAAAGCAACATATACCTAGAATTAACCGTAGGGATCAATCAAGAAATTAAAATTAAAATAAAGAAATTAAAATCTGAGCGAATTCTCATGACAAACCACCAAAAAGGAAACTTAAAATAACAAATTATGAATCGAGATGACAGTAGAAATTGAACCATAAGTGAGATTAGAAAGACTAACCAAAAGCCTGTCCGACTCGATTGATCCTGGGGTCGGTCTTGAGCCATGTGCTCGCCAACTGTCTAGTCATTTGCTCTTACACATGTCCCTCCTCAACATGAGACCAACAATTTACGAAGGTATTCATGCTCAATTTCTTCATGGAGTGAAAGATCCATACAACTTCATTTACAACTATTTTTTTCCCCATTCAAACGGTGTTCTACCATTTCCAAACCCCTTCTTCGACTCATCAGCCCACCGAGTTTTAAGGTTTTTTAAAACGAGGTCGACTATGATGTAATTGACCGTTAAAAAGATTCATAAAAACAAAATATAGTCACTAAACTTAAGTATGGAATAATTTATTTATGTTTTTTCGTTTAACAATTGAGGTGAAATAATTCAAATTCATGACTAGCGGATCAATCATGTACACTTATCTCAATGAATCATTATTCTTGCAACAATTTAGTCAGGTTGTGAAAAGTGTCGTTAAGACTTAATAAAATTTTGTATGTATGTGTAGATTAATAAAATTAATTAAGCACCAAATCTTAAGGCTATAAATTGTTACATAATAAAACTAACAATTCATCTTGATAGTATCATATTAAGTTGTTATAATTTTAAAATTACGGATGATACGAATTAAGTTGTCAATTGGATAAATGTATATAAAAATAAAATTAAAAAAAAAATTGACAATCTAACATACTTTTTAAGAAATTGTCAATTCTATTTTTATTGAATCAACTATTTGGTCTACACTATCAACAAAATATTAAAATATCATACCTCAATCGCATACAAATAATTAACTGTAACGTATTTTCGCCAATAAATATTTAATTTCGATTTTTCTTTAAATATAGGAACCGAATTCATAATTAACCTTTTTCTGTTAATTTAATTGGGAACTTTGTAATACTTTTTGTTATGGCAATAAAGCATCACATGTTGCCTTCTGGATTGTCGTTTCTTACGAGGACCCTAATGACAAAATTATTTTACAAAAAAGTCAACTTATGAGGTCGATGTTGGACTAATTAAATTCTTAATATTTTTACATAAACACGTCACTCCAACTCATGATTCGGAAGAAAATAATAATAATAATACTAAATAATATGTTTTTGGCAATTTTGCATGTATAATAAAAAAAATGTAAAGTATTTCTATCTATAGTACAAAATCAAAACTAATTTATTTGTAGAAGAAAATCCAAATTGAATTCTATCAATGATTGAGTTTTATTAGTAATATAATTCAATCAATGATAGACTCATTCTATCATTGCTTGAGTTCTCTATCAGTGATAGAATATCAAATTGAGTTTTATCACTGATTAAGTTATTCACTAATAGAAATTAATGTTTTAAATACATGAATAAGAATTGTGCAGCAAATTTAATACAAGAGATAGAATATACTGATGGTAACTTCTCTATGTTTTTTGTCACATTTTTCACCCAAGTAAATCATCGTCTAATTATCTAAAAAGAAAACTCAAAATTGTACCATTCAACCCTACAATACTTAAATGTCAAAAAACATTGGTAACAAGTTAATTTATAGATAAATAGAAATCATAAATGGAAAACACTATCTTGACCAATAAACCACGTGATAAACATGTTTACTCAATAAATAAATCTCGAAATATGTTATATGGAATATAATATTATATATTGTACAAGCATCTCTGGTAAGTTATCCCTAACAAATACCTTGTTAAACAACATATTAATCATTAACATGTTAACCATTTCGTTACACGTTCTACTACTAATCTGTAACAAAATCTTACCGAAAATGTACTTCAGTATGTACTAAAACTCAACAAATGGCACTGAATAAACCCTATAAACTTCACAACAACATATGAGCCGTTTAAAAAGATATCTTTAATTCCAAAACAGACTTTGCAATCTAAGACTTACGTTTTAAAGATATCTTTAATTCCAAACCAAACTTTGCAATCTAATGCTTACGTTTTTTTTTTTTTATATTCGTGAATAATAGATCAATTTACATACACTTCAACTAATCTAACCAAATAACCACACAACCCTACAGTTTACGGTCGTAAGAAATCCTACACTTTTTTCAATAATTAATTCTTACCTAAATCTTTTTTTAAATAGTTACCCATACTTACATTGAGAATAAAATGGATGAAGATACAATAACATGAAACGTGCATACAAAAAAAAAAGCCCTAAAAAATATTGAACGGCCTTATAAAAATGGTCTCCAATCGAGAGAAGTGATGCATACAGAACAGTTGGAAAAAAACTTATATTATTCCTCTGCCCAAGGGCCCTAAAGAGAGGCACACTCCAACTTGGGAAAGCTAACAATTAATTCCTACTAATTACCCCAACATCAAATATTATAGGCCAAAGAATCTAACTAGTAGTCGAGACTCGACATGGCTTATTCATTTAAAATCAGAGGTCCAAATCCTCATACAACATCCCAGTGTACAAAAATATATATACATTTTTTTTATTCATGCTATTCGGCCTAGCTTGCGCACGCCTTAACTAATATTACGAGACATACCGCTTCACTCTACAACATTTAGATGTCAAGAAAACCCATAAAAAATAAATTCTAAGGTAAGTGACCATTATGGATTGAACCCATCATCTCTTAGTTCTCTTAGACCCTTCTTGACTACTAAACCACTCCATGATGGTTAAAAATATATATACATATTATATATATAGGATCAACCACATAAACAAACGGTATGCGAATCATCCAAAAAAAAAAAAATAGAGATTTGAAAGCCAAGACATTATCTGACCAAAAAAAACAAAGAGAATGTAAAGAAGTGAGCCTAAAGATTTTCTAAAAGAGAAAAAATGAGTATATCAGCAATGATTCTTGATTATTTCATTCCTGGCAAGCAAAAATCATTTATGAAAATCAAATTTGACCTTAATACACTAGGCATATAATAAGGCGACAACTACAGGAGTCTTGTCATGTGTATCATTTGAACCATCTTTGTTGGTTCTTACAGGGGAAATTAGGAGTTCATTAACTATTCCCTACTCATCATAATACTTATTATGTCTATAGATTACAAGAACAAAATGATCCTTTTGTATAAGGAGAGAACTAGAAGAGTTCAAAAGAAAAAAAAAAAAAAGAATCACAGACCTATCTGCCATTAATAATGAACAGAGATTAAAGCTTACCTTAATTGCCCTTAAATAAGCACAGGAAGGCACCTTTTTTGGTTCTAAGAATTCATTTACTTGGCACAGATAATAATACCTTTTCATTTCCGAAGCTTATATGAACCCCAACTTTTTTGTCACCACACATCACGGAGATACCGGCCACTCATTTGAAGATTTTTAACCATACTTTCTGCCTTGGAGCTGTCAAGAGATCCCTGGAAAATCGACACGAGTAAATTTGATTAGACAGAGCTAGAGCACAAAATCTAAAAGATAAAATCGTGAATATTTTCGATGTCACGGGAAGACACTTGGATTCAAGACTAGTCAACCTCAGGCTGCATCCTATCCTATCAACTCTTTCAAAATCTTTAGACAAAACATATCAATGGCTAGATCAAAATATTATTATTAATAGTAAAAGATGGCCATGATACCAACGACTTGATCTTTTCAGTTCAATGAATTAAATAGGGTCCTAATTGAGAGCTTCTCTTTTGAAATATATGTGGGTAACTTTTACTTATAAGAAACAAAATGATTTTGTGGATCCAATGATAGCTCAACTGGCATTAAAATATATGATAGTCGTGTGCTTGTGAACAAAAGGTCATGAGTTCGAATCTTATATCTCCAATTGTTCATTGTTGAACTAAAAAAAATTGTGGACCCCTGAAGGCAATAAAAATCTATAACTACTTGAGCACTTAACCTCTTATTATGCCCAAAAAAACAAGTGTCCACAAGGGGAACAAGTGAAGTTGTTTGATGCAAGTTTCCATGTCAAATTCATATTGGTAATTCCATTTCCATCATATGTTGATTAAAATCAGTTAAGAAAAATAAAGATGGATTATAATGAAGAAACCTGTTCTTGTGCAATGTTATGAAGAGTTCGGTGGACGTCTCTAGCCATGCCCTTAGCATCACCACAGACATAAAGGTAGGCCCCCTGAGATAATAGATTCCAGATTTCCGACGCCTGAAGAAGAAACAAGAAGTTTAGCATGTGTAGCCCTAACAGTAGAATGCATAGACTGCGAACTCATACTTTGATTAAGGTAGAAAGAGGTTTGAAGTTCACCTTTTCAACCATTTTATGCTGCACATATTCCTTAGAGGGCCCCTCACGTGAGAAGGCAACAATCAGCTCAGAAAGTGCACCCGTTTCGACAAAGTTGTTCAGCTCGTCCTCGTAGATGTAATCCTAAAGAGAACAATCAGTTTATATAAACTTGTGACCGATTTAAAACGGATAGCATCCACCACCATGAATGCAATACAATGGTGAAGTAGTCTTAAAACTAATTAGAGCACCACTTACCATTTTCCTGTTCCTGCATCCAAAGAACAGAACGGAGTGTCCTAATTCTACACCAGCTTCTTTCAGAGCTAACCTTTCCTGCAAATATAAAAAAGCAAAATGTGATAATAGGCTCATACATTACAGACTACACATTGTAGCATGAAGATTAACTCCGTATCTAAAAACAAGTGAAAATGGAGACCTGCAAGAACCCCCTGAAAGGAGCGAACCCCGTTCCAGGACCAATCATGATAATGGGTAATTTAGAATTTGTGGGAAGCTTGAAGTTCGACTGCCTAACATAAATGGGTGCCCAACTGCATTCTTGGCTCTTCTCCAATGAAACAGCATTCTGCACAGAAAAACTATCAGAACTATATTCCTTCCCCAATATATGCTACACCTAAGTAATGGTTTTTCATCACTTAAAACACATATTCATATTATAGAAATAGAAAGTAATTTGTAATATTATTCCTTCATGGATCTTTTGAGTTCAAAAACAATTGGGACTTAGGTAACTCAAATACATGACATCTTGGTCATTAGTCTATACTTTATGTTGATCATACTTTATGTCGATCGAGCTACGCTAATTCTTAAAGAAATTATTCCTTCATGGTTCTTCACAATTCGAAGGAGACCTTTTAGTAATTAGCTCCCAGGCAAGGGGGTATTTATTCCTCTACCCTTAACCAAGGAAAAAATAAATAAATCAATTAAGTACCTTCATCCAAGTAGAGCATACACCTTTGTGAATTCGTCCTGTTGGTGTTTTGTCGTAGACCAATGCACAAGTTACATGAATTCTAGACGGGGCCATCCTGTGAATATATTTCCAGAATGTTCAATATTAATTAAATGCACAGAAAGGAAAGAAAATATTATATAAAATGAAAAAATTAATGTGGTAACTATTTATCTCGAGTAAATAATGCTTGATAGGTTTTTACTTATCAGGTGCAAGTTCACAGCATCTTTTAGTAAAAATAATTAAATCTAATTTCTACAAATTATTCCTGCTCACAAAGGTATTTCCAATATTTATGGACCCATTTTCTTTTTGTTTTTTTTTTGAAAACCGGGAAATCGGAGCTTAGCTCCACTAACTGAAAGTGAACAAATCCCCATGCATGTATCACTGTTTAGATTGATGATATGCAGTAGAGGAGACAGCCCTATAAAATGAACAAACTTCTTGTCAACAATTTCCATCCTTTTGGGACGTGCTAGGCAGCAGTCTTTTCTATTTAACTCAAATATAGAAAGAATGTAAGCAATAAATACCATGTATTTCAACTTTCATCTCATTAACTCAAATAATATTCTATATTTTCTGTCGACCTTTCATGCTAGCAAAATATATATACATATACATACATACATATATATATATGACAACCAAAAACTTGTGAAAGATTCCCAAGTTCTTCCCCCTGGTGCAATCTTAAAAGTTCTATACCAGAACTTCAGACACCAATCATGTTTATGAAGTTCTTTTCCTCTTTTTTCTCGATTGTTTGATTTTATATTTCCTTATGAGCACCACGACTATTCTTGCCGGACAATTGCATGACCCTACTTCATTTGGTTGTCAAGTGACTGGTAGGAAATTAATTTCTAGGTAAGTATCACTATGGATTGGGTTTATAACCTCTAAACACTTTATTATTTAATATTTACAAGGTCCTTATTTGACCACTGGATCAACCATGATGGTTCTCTTTTTCTCAATTTTTAACAATGTCAACAGAAGGAACTAAGCTAGCTTCATCAAAAGAATAATTTCCTCAACCTCATGACAAATGTGGAACATGCCTGACGCCATACTTCATAAAAAAACCTATTTCACTTTCAATCCTACCCCTAAGAGCTACTTCCAGCCTTTTACCATTAATTTACTCAGTGATAAGATATGTCAGCCTCAGAATTTGTACCTTGGAGAAGATGATATAGAGTAATATCTAGGCTGCAAACGTGGGGCAACTGCAGCAAAAAATACACCAATTGGTGGCCTTGCGGATGGAAATTCAGCCATAACTTCAAGGAGACTTCTCTGACTTGCAGTTATCCATTGAGAATACTCATCCTATTAAAGTTAAACAATAACACATCCATGAATAAATAGTAGACAAAAGATTGTGACACCATCAAACTACTTGTATGGTACCTTTCCAGCAGGTGATGAAAGATGCCTTAATCGATCAGCTTCCGTTGGGTCAGAAGCATGAGCAGCAAGAGCAACCAAAGCAGACTGGAAAACGGGAAGAAAAAAAAAAGTAAGAAAAGAAAAGAAAAACGAGGAAAGAGTAACAATTAGAAATCATAAAAGCAGGAGCTCCGAATCAATACCTTTTTGGGTGAACTCAAGAGATCTGCATATTGAGTCAATGCAGTCCTTAAAGTGCAGGGTGCAAAAGGTGGTGCCAATGAACTTCCACTTAATGGTGTGCCATCTTCCTTATCAGTATGGATAGAGAAATATGTTGCAGGTGACAAACCAATTAAAGAAAGAGCCTCCTCTACAACTTCATCCAAATTCTCACAAAAAACGCCCACATGATCTCCAGTTTCATATCTGATGAAAAATAAATAAATAATTAACAGTATAAAAAGTCAATATATGACAATGTGAAACCCCATACTACAGCTAAGTTTCTTCTTTTATACATTATGCTACCACCAGCCTACCAATAAATCAGAAAGAGTGGCATTGGTTTTAAGCATGTAACAGCAATATAAATTAAGATGAATAAAATTTCAACCAAGAGAACTTACGTCAGTCCAGTGCCGGAAATATCAAACTCCAGATGGATGCAAGACCTGTCTGACGCAGGAGTATGAAGTTCCTTTCTCACGGCCACATTAGCCCTGCAGAAAGCAATACCATATGTAAGGTGGGGGGAGCTAGAAATATTTGCAAAGTGTGAAGTATTCATTTCTAAGTACCTGCAAGGATGTTGAGCATCATAGACAGCATGACCGTTTGCAAAAGCCCATCTCTTGTCCCCTCCGGATACGTCTGTAGCATCATGGAATACAACCCTGTACTCCAATACAGCAGCAGTATATGGGGTAGCAACAGTTGTAGAGTCATCCTCATCCCGAAGTAACTTATCCAGCTCAGGCCACAATGCTTCACGCCTAAGATAATAGGAATCAGTGAACCCGTCATTTTCCATACATATAAGCTGAATAAAGAAACTACTACAATTAGATAATAGTCCATCATAGATGTTCCTAATACCAAGCAGAAAAATCGTCTTCAATGCACTGATCATCATCTCCTAGACCCACTGGGACAAGACGCTTTCCACCTGCAAATACACAGAACATATCATGCTGCTCAAAGACCCCAAAGGTACCGAAGTTTAGTACTAACTCTACTTGAAGACATCTAGGCTCAGCTTTTTTATGATTAGATCAATCCATGGTGATGTATTTACACTTACATATTCTGTTAATCGATAACTACCTAGAGTGGTTATTAAAGCAGTTCAATATACATCCACTGTACGTAGACATTGCACGATCGTTTTTTTTATATCCGTGAGTGTCCGGGCCTGCTCCAAAAGAGTGTTAGATAGCCTTTTATGCTCTATAATTTGAAAGAGTGGCTACCCCAAAAGGGTGAAAATCTGAAATTCTAATGGAAAGCATTGAGCCTTGTGATAAATTACAAAGAAGAAATCCAACCTCACCATCCCTCCAAGCCGATGTAGATGTTACATCATCACTTTAATCACTTGATCAAGCTACGAAGTTCTTTGTTGTTCTTTATTAGTGGTCTTGTGTGTTAGATTTCAAGGAATGCCTCTTTTTGCCTATCATCCATTCAAGAAGAAAGTCGAAGTCTTCTGACTCAATTTCATTAGAAGTTTCTTACAACTTCTAGGGTAGGCTAACTGGCTAAGTAGATACTTCTGTAACTACTCTTCTACTGATATTTTGGCTAATTGGAGGACTTTCTTGTAACATGAACCGTGAGGCTGCTCTTCTCTCGTATTCTCTAATTTATTTCACACATAGCTCATTAATTGATTAGTTCTGCAATGCTCACTAAGACACGAGTTATTAATACATAATATGGTACTATCGTTCTAGGCTCACAAGCCACATTTAAGTTAATCTATCCCCTTCTCGAAGACCAAGTTTCTAAACGCAATGGTATCATCTAGTTCTACCACAATTTCACCCTAGGAAATGATTTCTCAAGTCAAAAGTAGAGTGTGAGTGTAGCAATGCCATGAAAAAAAAAAAAACAATTGAGTGGACATTCAACACAATCAAAGGATATTATTATTTGGAATTGAATAGCCACTAAATGCCTAGTTTGAGAGGCTTCATCTATGTTTAGAGAGCTTCCTTCTATTCTAGTTTAGATTGATGGCAAAATAGTGATAGCCGATAGGAAGGGCGGCATCACTTTATTTGCTACTTTTGATGGTGAGTTCTTGCCTAAAGAATTGACGAGCTTCATTAATACCTTGGTACTTAGGTTAATATCTGAGATGATGGCCAGCTGGTTGATTAAACAAAAAAGGTGGATTTTAAAGCTATTTTTACCCAAGACCTACACAAACCCTCTCAGGCATAATATGATTATAGTAACGAAGTGTCACAAGCACAGAAGCTGAGCTCAATGCAAACTTTTCTGAATGAAAAGTGTGATATATTATTCAAACATGAGCTTCGGTTCGAAGAAGATTGAAAGAGAGACACCAATGGCTAAAAATGTATATCTTTTTAATCTTTTTCTATCTTTCACTATACAAGGCTAAGATGTTTGTACTCTTTCATTCTAACAGAAAGATTTTTATTGTACTTTGACCCGCAACTTCTGTAGAAGATCATACTTAACAATGCAAACGAGGACAAGTTCCGTCCATATAAAAAACTTATTGAATAATAAAATAGAAATGAGGAGCTCTATAGTATTCAACCAAAGGAAATTAAAACAAAATAGTAACCTTACCCTGCTCAGCAAGTTGTTCATCCACCACCTTTGCAATCTGTTTCAACCGCACAAAAACGAATCAACAGCAAGTCTTCAAATTAATAAACATGGATACCAAAATTGAAAATTGTCAAATAATTCAACCTTATTAAAATGCTCATATTGCCGGTTACCAAGGCCAAATACTGCAAACTGAAGATTCGGAATCCATTCTCCCTTCTCATTTCCCTGATACATAAAGTAGAATCAATACTAGCCCTAGACAACACACATACATAACTAAATCAAACTTCGAAGAGTAGATTAATGCAATAAAAAACAAAAAGTTGAGAGGAAAAAAAAAGAAAAAAAGAATATACCTCAGAGAACCATTTATAGAACCTTGCTGCATTATCCGTTGGCTCACCATCACCATATCTAGTTACGCGGATAATTATAAGAAAAGGAAATTCCAAAAAGCCAAACGGAAGATTCAAAAGGAAGGAAAAGAAACACAAACGATAGAAAAAGTGCATTGAAAGTTCAAAAACTCACGTAGCCAAGAAGAAAATAGCTGCAGTCTCTTTTTTCAACTTTTCTTCGTACTCATCGTCATCGGCTGCATAGTCATCCTGCAGAAAAGTTCAGCTCGAAAATGAAAAACGAGTATATTCGAGCCAATCAGAATCTAGAAAATGGCAACACAGATCATGCATACCAAATCAACCACTCTAAAAGTCGCTTTCTCATATCGAGCTTTCGCCTCCTCAGCAAGAGCCTAATTACCAAAATCAGATTAAAAAAAAAATTTAAAAATCAACAATCAGCAGTAACCTAGCTTAACAATTCAATCCAAATCCCCCAAAATTTTCCAAAACGGCGAACAAACACTAGATTCTTCGAGCAAACCTTAGCAAATCCTTCAGCGGTGCCAGTCTGCGTGCCAAAGAAGACAGTGACCTTCTTCTTGCCATCATCGACTTCAGGCTCAGTCTCTTTAACTATCAACGGCCTAGGCAGCTCGTACGGTTTCGCCTTCGGACCGCTAGATCTCTTCCAAACAAGAACCACAACGAAGCCGATCAGAACCGCAATCGACGTAGTCAGGATCATGAAAAACTCTCTATTCTCCAAAATTAAAGCAGTAACCGACTCCGACGAATCCTGCGACGGATCCATCGCCTTCTTGATTATCGCTGACACAAGCTCCATCGGAGAGACCTTCATGGACCTGGATTCCGACTCCATACACCGGACAAAGGACGGAAAGAAAGAGAAAATCGAAACAACCTGCGGAATCCGGTAGACGAAGAAGATGATAGCGACGGGAAGAGCACCGGATTCCGGCGAGAAAATGGAAGGAGCTACAGTGTGAGGGCAAAACAGTGGCCGGAAAAGCAGAGGAAGAATGGCGAAACTTCTTTTTCTTCGCTCTCTCTCTCTCGCGATTGTTGGCTGAGAGAGAGAATGAAAGAGAGAGAATTAAGATCGCGTTCGTGAACCAAACAGAGAGACGCTTACCAACCCCGAAGAAGAGTCAAACTCACCTAACCAACCATCTTACTTAACCATGGTTGTGTTAAGTCCCATCTTATAATAAAAATGCTAAATTATCAAATATACATAGTATGGAACGTGTTATAAATGTTCTTAAATTTGGATGAGAGTTCAAATATTATTCAATTTTCAAAAAGTTTTAAAAATATCCTTAAATTTTATAAACGTTTTAAGAAGTACTTTAAATCTAAAAAAAGAAATCAATAATACATTTAGCCTTATAAACTTTTTATTTGTATCTCCACTCTTTCAAAAGTTTTAAACGCTTTGATTCTCGATCATAATAAAAAATTCCATACCCTAAAAAAAAATTAAAATATATATTTATGATTGATTTTTTATATATTAAGTTATGTGTTCAAATACCCAAATTATTTAATAATTATTATTTTTACCTTTATATTCTTAATTTATGAATTATTTGTCTATTAATATTTGTGGGTTTTTTTTTTGACATTAATGGTTTAATTAATTGAATTGTTAGCCGAATTATTAAAATTAATTTCTTTACATATTTTACTTCTAATTGTTCATCAATTATTTTATGTCTTTATCATCGAATGTTACCACAAACAAACTAATATTGTTTTACTTGTTACATAGTGTAGCGTGATTTAAATTTTGAAATTTAATATCATATTAAAAATTGATAAGTAGTGTTGACTGAGAAATTTCGATAGTCATGGATTACGACGTCAATATCTTAAATTTAATGGCGAAATTAAATTAAATTTTGGGACCACGTTGCTCATAATTAAATGGGCCAAAATATTGGTTTATTTGAATTTGATTTAAAATTAATAGCAGACCAAGTCATAAAATCTAAGCTTAATGGCCCATCAGGGCTCAAGCTCATGATTCATGAGAATATAAATAGAGAAGTTCTTCTTCATTTTCAAGGGTCCAAAAATTTAGAATTTTAGAGAGAATTCGCCAAAGTTGAAGTCTCTCCAAAGTTATGAAGATTCGAGACCATTTTGAAGACCAAAATCACTTTGACAGGTAAGCAATTCCATAAACAAACAAAGAAGGAATCCATATTTTTCCAAGTCCATATAATTTGAAGATAGATGCCCACTATGTTCTTTAAGATAACCACACTCATTTAAGACATAACATTCTTCTAAGTCCATAGTTACAAGAAAGTTGCATACTACACTCGTCAAGTGAACTGTATGCACATAAAGAGTAGAATTAGATATGTCTATTTTCTCCGCGGGGACCCACCCTTATCGGGGAGGGAAATCTCCGGTTAGGCGGGGAACGGGGGCGTCCCCGTTTATTTTTTTTAATATATATATATATATATATATTTACCCCTTTCATTTTTAAATAATTTTTTTTTTTTTATGAAATTATCTATGCATATGAATATTTTTCTTTAATAATTAACATTATAGATGAAACTTATAGATATTTTCTATGAAAATCTAATTATTTAAAATTATTGACAAAAAATATATAAAAATGAAAAGAAATTTTTAAAAAAATTGAAAAAATCCCCACACGAACCCGATCCAAGCTGGTGCCCCACGGAGAATCTCTGCCTCGATCCCCGAGAAAAAAATTGGGATTTTCTTGGGGACAAGGATTAAATTTAGTGACGGGATGGGGAAGTCATTCCCCAGGCCCACCCCGCCCCGTGGACATCTCTAAGTAGAATCATAAACTCTCCTTAAAAACTAAATACTTTTCAAGACTTTGAAACTTCAAGACTCAAAACTCTAACAAGTTGTCACAACCCTCAAGACAAAGTATCATTGAGAACAGGCTAAAAATACTCAAGACAAATCAACCTTGAGACCAAGCTGTGGAAAAATTAACATTGAGAACAAGTTGTAAAGCCCTCAAGACAAACCAACCTCGAGAACAAGCCCAAATCCCTCGAGATATTCGTACATGAGAGAGAAAAAATAAGAGGAACATACGAGAGATTGTACTCCACACTCGCACTTATTCAAATCAGTACAAATATAAAATTTATATTTACACATGTCTCGTAGCTATCTTCTCTGTCGAAATTTCGTGTGAACAAAGTATAATTTAGGAAATTTAAAAATATCATACAGGTATAGTTAAAACTCTAAATTCTAGCCTTATTCTTGATGTAATGATAAAATTGCTATGCGTGTTATTAGGGTTTAGTTTTCATTTATAGAGTTTAACATTAAATTCAAACATTTATGGTAGTTAAAGAATTTAAATAGTTTAAGTTAAAAATCTATCTACACCTTACTAGTTAAGTTTTTAAATTAATCCTAATAAAGTAATCATTTTCTCTTACTCTCGAGAGTTGTGATGATAATCATGATTGTGAATTTTAAATTTTAAAACTTAGATTAATCAAATTTTTATTATGACATTTCAAATGTTTTTTTTTAAGATGACATTTCAAATGTTAATAATAGGTTAAATATGATTAATTTTATATATTTATTTAGGATATTTGAAACAAAACTTTATATTCATAAAAAATATTGATAAAGATATATATATTACATTTTTAAGGCCAATAGTATTTTTGGAACTTTATATGTAGTTAAAAGTATATTTGAAAGAAATTTTAATGGTTCCCTCCAAAGCTAACGAAAGAATATTTTTTGTCACAATTATTAAAATTCAGGAATATTTTTTAAACATTTCAAAGTTCAGAGTTAAGTTTGACACAAACTTCATAGTTGAGAAATATGTTTGATAATTTAGCCTAAAATGTATATTTTATTTTTTAAATTTGTTTTTTTTACATATGCTATCAAATCTTTTTTTTATTACGACAAGAATTTAATTTAAATATTTTTCTTAAGATTTTTCATCAAATATATATATCATACTCATAGTAGCAAAACGGCAAGAAAATTATTATAATTTCATAAAAATGAAGAAGTTATGGACTATAGTGATAGTTTTGTATAGGCCAAATTATAAAAAATATATGTGACCTATGAATTTTGTGTCAAATATACCTATAAACTTTGAAAAGTGTTAAGGATACCTTTATGAAACCGTTAAATTTTTGTATAAAAAATAACCATCAACATCTTTTAAAAGGTTTCAAATATATCTTTGTTACAAAAACGAGGTTCAATTTTTTTACTTTTGTACTAAGCTAAACTTTAAAATAATAGTAGGAGTGAATCTATAATTTTTTATTTTAAGGAAGGAGGTAAATTAATTTAAATAATTTCGAGAGTTTTTTTTTTGTATATGCTAAAAACAACTATGAGTTATAAGACTTGTATGCATCATAGGGATTGAGATTTATTTTACATTAAAAAAAACAATAACAATAAATTCTAAACTTTGAGGGGCACTACTTCTTTTTTTTTTTTTTTTTATGTAATAATGATTATCAAAATGTCATTTCAATCAAATGAATTCGAGCCAGCAAATTGATAATTAGCTCTCATATTATTTGAGAGTTAGTCCTCCTCTACTAAAAAAAATAGTTTCTTTTTTAATAAAAAAATTAATAAATTACTATCAAGATTTTATAATGACGATTTTAACTAAATGGTTTTATTTTTATTTTTTAATTCTTTTTTTTAATAAATAGAATCTTGGTATTTTTAATTTTTTTTTTTATTATTTAAGTCTAACAAATCTTGAAATAAATAAAAGTTTACAAATATTTTAGATTAGTCAAACTTCATTTTTGTTATGTGAAGTTTTTGCTCATTATTATTTTTTAATTCAAGAATATTTAGGTGTGAGAGATTCAAAACTTTGACCTCGTGATTATTAGGTCGTATATAATATCATTGAAATTTCATTTCTTTTGAATATGAACATTAATATGATCGAGGGTGGTATGATATTGATTTTATATTACTTACAATTTATTTGGGATAGTAATTATATTTTCATCCTTGTGTTAATAGCTAAAGATTTGAAAATAAGTTTATTATTAAAAAAAGCATAAGAATAGATTAAAAAAATAAATTAGATACTTTAACATCTCATCTCATCTCATCCCCTTCACTCAAAACAAGGTTTTTCTGTCATCTCATCTCATCTTCTTGCACTCCAAACAAGATTTTTATGCTATCGACATCTCATCTCATATCACTTGCAGCCAAACACCTCCTATTGTATTAATTTTTTGGATCTTATCTCGCTTGCTTTGGTTTTAATTTTTACTTTAGTGATGTTTTAAATTTCATAACGAGAGGTACAGAACGTTACTTTGAAGGAATGGTTTGAATTATGATTTTCGATGTACTTATTTCACAAAAATGATTTTCGACGTTATTCTTAAAAAAAAAAAAAAAAAAAAAAAAAAAAAACTAGTCGCCACTTCAAATTCCGTCCACGATATTTATGGATGTTTTATGTACAACAGTCATAATACAGGCAGCGACGTATTTAGGAAAGTAATTTCTTACCAGATTTTTTTAACAACTATTATACCTCAAAATAGTTCAAATTACAATATTTTGATATCAAGAAAATTCATAGGAAATTAATTTTCACATAAATGGTTATTATGGATTAAACTCATCACTTTATGATCTCAAGATCTTTTTGACCAATTGAACCACTCCATGATGGTTGTAATCTAAGGACCTTAAAAAAATGTAATGTATTCAATTTATGGTGGATCTGCCTATATATTAAATGTTATAAATTGGATATTGTAGGATCAAATGATATGTCCCGTAAAAATAGTCAAGGGGTGCGCGTGAACTTACTCGAATACTCAAATATTAAAAAAAAAAACAATAAAACATCCATAAATATCGTGCAGAAATTTGAAGTGGAGAATATTAGACCACGTTGATAACCATTTCATTTTTTGTTTTTACTTTTTTTAAAATAAGTTTGTTTCATAATCAATTTTGGCTTTTGTTTTTAAAAATTTTAAAATGTTTTTAAAATATATAAGAAATTCTAAAAAAAGTAGCTTTTAAAAACATGGTTTTGTTTTTCGTTTTTAAAAAAGTATGAAAAATCAAGAATAAATAAAAATTAAAAAAATCAAAACAAAATGTAATGTTTGAAAACAAAAAAAGTTATCAAACACATCCGATTTTTATTTTTTAAAACAAAAAACAAAAAATTATAAACTAGAAACAAAAAACAAAAAACAAAATGATTATCAAACAAAACCTAATTAATCGTATTCAAATTCAACTCTACGGTTATAGGTTCAATTATGAAAAAAGAAAAAGAAATAATATGACTTTCAAAATAGAAAAATAAAAAGTTCTGACATAAAACTTTTTACAAAACAAATATTTCATCTTAGGAGTGTTAGTTCAAATCCTCAAAGACTATTGATATTTTTTTTTTATAAATTTATTTGACATTTAAATATTATAAAGTTAGACGATCTATTTTTGCACAAACTGCTTTCAACGTTCAAAATTGTTGAGTTTATTTACTTGTGAAGGCCCAACTAAAAGTCATTAGGGCTGTTTATATTTAAAGTGAAATTTATCACTTTAAGTTTCACCGTGAGCAACAGAACCGAGAAGAAGAAAGTGATAGCAGAGAAAAAGAGAAAATAAAATAGAAAGAAAAGGGTTTCGTCCAGTTTTTGTATTTTAGCATTTTCGAGGTAACCAACCATTAGATCGAGCTAAAATTTAGAGTATTCAATCTGAACGGTGGGATTGAGTTTTAGAGGCTTCTACATCCAGATTCCAGTGGCGATTCGGTTCCTTAATTTGTGACACTTTTCTATTTGTTTTTCTTTGGTTAAGTGTCGTTTGTTGCCGAGATTAATTATCTTGAGTTATTATCTATTGTATGTCTCTAGTTGTGACTAGAGAGAACTCGTTGTAACCTATTATTGATTATAGTAGAGGTTTTGACTTCGATCCATGGTTTTTTACTTCTCGCCTTGAGGAGGTTTTTCCACGTTAAAATTTTTGATGTGTTGTGCTTGATTTATCTACCATATTTATGCTTGTTGTTTTCATTAGGAGTGGTGTTAGAGCTTCGTGGTTAAGTTTAATTAGAGACCTTGTGTTAAATATGGAAAAGAGTCATAGTGGTGGTAGAATGGTCATTTTGAATGGATCAAATTATCAAGTGTGGAAAAGAAAAATGGAAGATATTTTATATGTGAATGATTTATATCTTCC
>JBBMKA010000020.1:8847802-8860056 GCA_037833695.1 Sechiopsis laciniata | reverse complement strand
GAAATATGTCATAAGAAAGTATGTGGCATGATTAGACTTTGGGTAGAAGAAAATATTTATAATCATATTGGTGAAGATAATCATGCACGGACTATGTGGAACAAGCTTGAGTCTTTGTCTGCCCTGAAAACTGGTAATAGTAATTTGTATTTGATTAAGCAAATGATGACTTTAAAGTATCAAGAAGGGACGTCTATGTTAGACCACTTCAATACATTTCAAGGTATAATTAATCAGCTAACTGGAATGAGTATCAAGTTTGATGAGGAGATACATGGGTTATGGCTTATTGGTTCGTTGCCAGATTCATGGGAGACATTCAGAACTTCCTTGTCGAACTCATCTCCAAATGGTGTACTAAGCATGGACTTGGTAAAAAGAAGTGTATGTAACAAAGAGATGAGAAGAAAATCATAAGGTTCTTCTTCATAGTCTGATGTTCTTATTACTGAAAGAAAGGGTAGGAGTACGAGTAAAGGTTTGAAAAATAGAGACAGAAGCAAAAGTAAAAATGGCCGATTTTCTAATGTTGAATGTTTTCATTGTGGCTTGAAAGGCCATATAAAGAAGCATTGCAGAAAACTGAAGAAAAAAAATAAAGTTGATAAAGGTAAGGAAAAAGCGACTGATGATGATGATGTAGACAAAATTACTGTAGCCACCGAAGAATTCTTTGTTTTATTCGATGGTGATAGTGTATATCTTGCTACAGATCAGAGCAGTTGGGTGACAGTGTTGCCTCGATTCATGCTACATCTAAGAGAGAATTCTTTGCATCCTACACATTTGGTGATTATGACAATGTTAGGATGGGTAATGATGGATTAGCAAATGTAGTTGGCATAGGAGATGTTCAATTGGAGACCAAGAATGGTAATGTGCTGGTTTTGAAAAATGTGAAACATATTCCTGATATTCGCATGAATATAATTTCCACAGGTAAGCTAGACGATGAAGGTTTCAGCAATACCTTTTAAAATGGTACATGGCAGCTTACTAAAGGCTCTATGGTGGTAGCAAAAGGGAGAAGTGTTCTTCATTGTATTTTAGGCAGGCAAAGACTACTGGTTGTGATATCAATGCATTGGACAATGAACAAAGTGTTGAGCTTTGGCATAAAAGACTCAGTCATATCGGTGAGAAGGGTTTGATGTTCTAGGCAAAGAAAATAATTTTTCAGGGGTAAAGAATGTGTCCTTGAAGAGATGTGAACATTTTTTAGCAGGAAAGCAAATGGGAGTTTCTTTTAAAGCATCTTAGCCTTCGAGAAGACTATAAATACTTGACATAGTATATTCTGATGTGTGTGGTCCTATTAAAACTAAAACACTTGGAGGTGCGTCATACGTTGTGACGTTTATATATGATCACTTGAGGAAAATTTGGGTTTATACCTTGAAGACTAAAGACCAAGTGTTGTAAGTGTTTAAGCAGTTTCATGCTCTTGTTGAAAGAGAAACTGGTAAAAAGTTGAAGTGCATCAGGATCGATAATGAGGGAGAGTATATTGGACCTTTTGAGGAGTATTGCAGAAATCATGGTATCCGACATCAAAAGACGCCTCATAAGACTCCTCAACTAAATAGGTTGGCTAAGAGAATGAACAGAACATTGGTAGAAAGAGTGAGATGTTTGCTTTCATATTCACAGTTAGCCAAAATGTTTTGGGGGTGAAACATTGAATACAGTTGTACATGTTTTGAATCTCACACCATGTGTTTCTTTAGGAAATGAAGTCTCTAACATAATTTGATCAAAGAAAGATATATCTTACAGTCATCTTCGTGTCTTTGGTTGTAAAGCTTTCGTTTATGTTCCTATAGATGAGAGATCGAAGCTTGATGCAAAGACAAGAGCATGTGTGTTATTTGGCTATGGTCAAGATGAGTTTGGCTACAGTTTGTATGATCCAGTGAAGAAAAAACTTATTAAAAGTCGAGATGTTGTGTTTGTTGAAGACCAAACCATACAAGACATTGATAAAACAGATGAAACAGAGTCAAAAAATGGTGATGATCTGATTAATTTAAATACAATTCCTTTGACAACCTTCTACATAGATTGAGAATGAAATTCAAAATGGAAGGTCATGAACATATTGAGGTAGATGATGATATTCAGGAATAGTTGTTAGAAACTGAAGTTCCCACTGATGTTCCACTCAGAAGATCTTTCAGATCAACGTCCGTCAACAAAATATTCTGCTAATGAATATGTGTTATTAACTGACGGAAGAGAACCTGAGAGTTATTATGAGGCTATAGAAGATGAGCACAAAAGAGAGTGGATTGATGCAATGAAAGATGTGATGAAATCTTTACATGAGAATCACACTTTTGAGCTTGTTAAATTGCCTAAAGGAAAAACTGCACTGAAAAATAAGTGGGTTTATCGAGTGAAACAAGAAGAAAACACCTTAAAGATGTGTTATAAAGCGAGACTAGTTGTCAAAGGGTTCAGTTAGAAAAAATGTATTGACTTTGATGAAATTTTTGCTCCAGTTGTTAAGATGTCTTCGATTCGTGTTGTTATGGGTTTGACAGCTAGCCTTGACTTAGAAGTTGAGCAGATGGATGTTAAGACTACATTTCTTCATGGAGACCTAGATAAAAAATTTATATGGAACAACCTGAGGGTTTTGAAAAGAAAGGCAAAGAGAACTTATGTGCAAGTCGAAGAAAGATCTTTATGGATTGAAACGGGCATCGAGACAATGGTACAAGAAGTTTGAGTTAGTTATGGGGGAGCAAGGCTACAAAAAGACTACTTCTATCCATTGTGTTTTTGTACAAAAATTTTCTGATGATGATTTTGTTATATTATTGGTTTATATTAATGACATTTTGAATAATGTTTATAGAATACAGATGTTGAAGTAACAGCTGAGCAAATCCTTTGCCATGAAGGATTTAGGGCCAGTAAAGAAGATTCTTGGAATTCGAATAGTTCGAGATAGAGCATCTAAGAACTTATATATGTTACATGAGCAATACATAGAAAAGGTGTTGAAAGATTCAATGTGGTTAAAGTTAAAGTTGTTAGCTCCCATCTCTCCAGTCATTTCAAACTAAGCAACAAATAGAGTCCTTCTAATGATAAAGATAAGGAATAAATGAGATAAGTCTCACATGCTTCAGTAGTTGGGAGTTTAATGTATTCCATGGTGAGTACTAGACCTGATATTGCTCATGTTGTTGGTGTTGTTAGTCGATTTATGTCTAATTCAGGAAAACAACATTGGGAGGCAGTCAAGTGCATCATGAGATATTTGAGAGGCACTTCCAATTTAAAGCTCACATTTAGAAGTGGAAAGCCCTTGCTTACAGGCTATACTGATTCAGATATGATAGGAGATTTAGATAACCGACAGTCTACTTCGAGTTATTTGATGACGTTTGTGGGTGGTGCAGTATTTTGGTAGTTAAGACTACAGAAGTGCGTTGCACTTTCTACTACATAAGCAAAATATATAGCAGCAGTAGAAACGTGCAAAAAGATGTTGTGGATGAAGCAATTTATACAAGAGCTTGGCTTCAAGCAACAACGGTATGTGATATTCTGTGATAACCAGAGTGCTATTCATCTTGGTAAGAACTCTACATTTCATTCCAAAACTAAACATATAGATGTGAGGTATCACTAGATGAAAGATGCATTGAATGATGGTTTATTTGTGCTTGAGAATATACATAATGATCATAATGGATCAGATATGTTAACTAAGAATCTACCAAGTGAGAAGCTTCAGTTTTGTCGTTCCGCTACAGGAATGACAAATTCCTCCACGTAGTAAATAGGGGGAGATTTGTTGAGTTTGAGGCTATTTATATTTAAAGTGAAATTTGTCACTTTGAGTTTCACCATGAGCAATAGAACCGAGAAGAAGAAAGTGACGACAGAGAAAAAGATAAAAGAAAATAGAAAGAAAAGGGTTTCGCCCAGTTTTAGTGTTTTAACATTTTCGAGGTAACCAACCGTTGGATCGAGCTGAAATTTTGACAGTGTGTTTGTAACACAAGGGTCTTCAATCTGAACGGTGAGATCGAGTTTTAGAGGCTTCTACATTCAGATTTATGTGGCAATTTGGTTCCCTAATTTGTGAGACTTTTCTATTTGTTTTCTTTGGTTTAGTGTCGTTTGTTGCCGCCGAGATTAATTATCTCGAGTTATTATCTGTTGTATACCTCTAGTTGTGACTAGAGAGAACTCGTTATAACCCATTATTGATTTATAGTGGAGATTTTGACTTCGGTCTGTAGTTTTTTACTTCTCACCTTGATGAGGTCTTTCCACGTTAAAATTTTTGGTATGTTGTACTTGATTTATCTACTATATTTATGCTTGCTGTTTTTATTATGAACACAAGAGAAGAATAATTGATCCTATTAGAATAGTGTTTATTTTCAACAAAAATATCATTAAAAAAAAAATCTGATTGAGAATAAATATATAAATTATGGGAGACGAAATGTTTGACGAAATGTTTTTGAAGTGTTGATATTAATATATCCAAGATAAAAGTAATGACGTGCACGAAAAGATAGTATATGTGACCACATGATTATTTCAAACAATATCCGTAATACGACTACAAAAGGAAATTTACCTGAAGAAAAAAATTACAAAAGATAAAAGAAGTTAAAAAATAATGATGTCTATTAACAGAAAATTGTTCCCAAAGAAAAAAGCAAACATTAATAAATTAGGAAAATTGTGGTGAATAGTCTAATCTCACAAAATAATTACAAATTTAAGTAAATTTAAAATTAATTGTATCTATAATAAAAAATACGGTAATATTAATATTCATTATATATAATATTTTATTATTAATACAATATTTTGTATTATTAGTTTATTATTAATATAATATTATATGTTATTAGTATAATATTGTGTATTAATATAGTATTATTATTAATAATATCGTATAATTTTTACTACCTATGATTATGATTGTTATTTTTTTTTTGTCAGTATTATAAATACTTTTTGAATTTGGCTGATTTCTAAAAAAACACCCCAATAAATTATCTATGAAAAAATTAGAATTTAATCTATATCATTTTAAATATTTATGATAATTAATTATCAATGTAAGGTGATTTTTGTACTTTTTGGACTCAATAAACTAAATAGTTTATTAAATAAAATTGAGTTTGGATAAAATTTAAAGAAACAACATTAAATTGTTAATTTCTTCCTATTGTTTCATCTAATCAAAGATGTAATTATACAAATTAAATTTTTTTTTTTTTAATTCTCAAAAAATTAAGCTCAATTGCTATATACATAAATGTTATCTATTTAATTTCTCAACTAACCCCAATAAAATCTTACATGAATTGATATATATATAAAATTTAATACATAATTCAATTAATTTTTTTTAAACTCATAATTAATTCGATTTTCAAATATGGTTGAATTTAAAAATGAAAAAAAATCATGTGACATAAAGTTATTTTTGAGCTTTTATTAAATTGTAATTAGAAAATAATTATCTTTCTCAAAAGAAAAAAAAAGAAGATAATTATCTACCAGAAAAAAAAAATTCTAATTTTCTAAAAACCACAACCAAAAAAACCAACTAAAAAAAAAACTAGAACCAAAGAAACGTTAACGGAAAATTTCACGACGTCCTCGGTTTTGTTCAAACTCTCCATTATTCTTATTTCTCATTTTTAAATTCCTCCATCACTCCGCCATGGATCTATCCACTTGATCCATCTTCTTCTTCTTCTTCATCCTTTCATATTTCACCGATTTCCATAACTCTTTCTCTCTCTAGAAGCTCTCAACAATGGCAGCTACTGAAACCGACTTCGATCTCAGAGTAAGATCCCTCCCAATCTCTCACATTCGATTGTACTTCTTAGTACTAGTCGTTTCTTTTCCTTTTGTCTTACTCTTTTGGTTCTTCCTTGGCAGTCATCCCAGTCTATCTACTCCGTCGGGTCAGTTTCCTCTCCATTTTAGGGCTTTTGCTCTGGAAATTTGTGTAAACACGTTTTTATTTTACTTTTTGTGTTGTGTAATGCTTGTAGTTGATGTGATGAGTGTTTAGGCGAAATGTGTTGATGATTTGCGGTTTTTTGTGTGCTTCAGGGACTATACATTTGCGGATGTGACTAATTTGGACCATTGCGCTAAGTATTTGAACCAGACGCTTGTTACATTTGGATTTCCAGCTTCGCTCGATCTGTTCTCGAATGATCCGGTTTGTTTTGAAACTCTTAGTCTATGAGCTTTTGTTATTGTTTTTGTTTTGTTTGATTGTTTAGCAAGCGAAATTGTTTGGTGGTTGATATGTGTACTGAAATCTTTAGGTGTCTATTGCGAGGACTTGCAATTGTATATATTTCTTGCTTCAGCAGAGGCAGCGCGACACTGAGTTTAGGGAATCTGCTAATGAACAGAGACAAAGGTAACGGCATTTTGTGAAATTGGTATAGCGTCGGGCATCACCGAGCTTCAATTATGAATTAGTTTACATGTCTGTGTGAAATTGCATCTAAAGATGTTTTGTTTGGTTATGTTATGGTATCATGTTTATCGTAAGTGCTTCCATCTTTTTGCTTTTAGTAGGAAAAAGTATTAATTAATAAATGAAACGGAACTACTTGTGACATTAATTTGTAAACACTTCTCGAATCTCCAATCCTTCAATGTCTCTTGATGCTTGGCATAGGGACGGACGGGTTACCCCTGGTTTAATGGAGTGAAGCTCCAATTTCCCAGTTAAAAAAAAAAAAAAAAACAAACAGAACTAGCATCAGTCTACAAAAAACCATAGAAGTTCCTTCTCTAATTGATACATTTTAGAAATAGCCCACAATGACTGAAAGATATACCTAACAAAGCCCTAGGGGAGAAAATACAAGTACAATACTCTCAAACAGTCAACAATTCCCTTACTTCATCAATTCATTAGAAGTGGTCAAGAAAACTTTCTGTTTATACAGATATACATCAGTTTTTTTTTTCCTTTCTGGATTTGAAGTGGTTAGCTGAGCTCGACCCTGAGGATATTAACATCTTTGCATCTAATGTGTAGCTTATCTTCATTCTTAAATTTTGATGACGTTTTCTGTTCATTACTATGAAATTGAGTTTCTTATTCTAATTCGCATCATGACCCCTTGAAATACTGTTATGTCAACTTATCTTACTATTTGTTCACATCTCCCTTTTTTTCTTGTGGCAGAATATTGTCAGATATATCAAGATTGGAGACAAAAGTTGAGAGGCTGGAGTCTGTTATACAAGTCAAAGATAGGGAGATTGCCACAATTACACGAACAGTACAATCTCAGGACTTTTCTAAACTTTATAATATATCTCTCTAATTCTTATTGAACAAGGAAATTCTTTTCCCATTAGGAAGCCAAAGCTAAGGCAGCTTGTAAGGCCCAAATTGAAAAGCTACAGCAGGAAAAGGATGAGTTTCAAAGAATGGTTATTGGCAATCAGGTTAGGGTAGTTGGATCCTGTGAGATAGATACTAGTTTCTATGCGATAATATAAGTGGTATTGATATAATATACTTTCTGTTTTCGTGTCCAAAGCAAGTAAAGACTCAACAATTACATGAGATGAAAAAGAAAGAAAAGGAGTATATCAAATTGCAGGTGGGATATCTTTGAAACGTTTTTCAGTCCTAGGGTTGAATTTTGTCGGTGAAGATTAATATTTACAAAGAGAAGCTGCTGTATGCCTGCAGGAAAGGCTAAACCAAGTTTTAATGGAGAAAAAGAAAGAATCTAGATCAGGGATGGAGATAATGAATTTGCTACAGGTATATGGTAATTATTTATCATTAACGTTGTAGAGATAATGGATCTTTCCAGTCACTTAATGAACTTTCATGATATGAGCAGAAAGAAGGAAGACAACGGGGAACATGGAACGGAAAGAAGACTGATAATGATTTCTATAAGAAGATAGTGCGTTAACAATTTGCTTTTAAAAATATTTGGACTTAAGCTTGCATTGAATTTTAGTGAATAGAATATACTCACATTCACGTTCAGGTGGATGCTTTTGAAGTTAAAAATCAAGAATTGATGTCAGAGAATGCTGATTTGAAGGCATTGTTGCGATCAATGCAGGTTTGCTACCTTATCATAACTATTTTGTACTTAGCTCACTGAAACTCTTAACAATAAATTTTGGAATGGTGGGCAAGAAATTAAATAAGTGCGCAGAATACATCTACAATTTGCTATGGTGGATTCTATAATGCTGCGGTTGTTCCTTAGTCTCCCATCCAGTTCTGCTTGAAGGAAAGAAAATAAAAGTAACCCGACTTCTAGATTTAAGGTTGTGATAATTTGGTGTTTACAAAGTAACCAACGGTAACTTACTCAAATGACTAATAAAGTATCCTAACTTAATAGCCGCCAAAACAGCCCAATCGCTAGTTTACTAATCAATTAGCGGAAGAATGCTTACATCAGAAGCAAAAACAATAAAAATTCTCTTGCTTCTATGTAAGTAGTCGAAGTGTGCAAGTTGGCCTGGACACTCATGGTCACGGATATAAAAAAATTAAAATATAAATATGTCTGTTAAGGTACTTTTGAATCTCATTAGTTTATTTGTAGGATATTTATGATAGTAGTTTGTGTGAGACATGCTTCCTCAGTGGTGGGCCCACAATGGTGAGTGTGTCTGAGAACTTGAGTCATTTTTTTAGAATGACTGAGTTGCTCGTTCTAATGTAGGATGATAGCCTGGTGTTAGCATTGTGAGGAGCAGGGAGTGTAGTTCTATGATGGGGACGATCCTCTTACACCCACCATTTCATGATACGGGTTGGGTATGCGGCAGATTTGTTTTTCCTACCATTTGGGGTCTTTGGCTTGAATGGAATAATAGTCTTTAGAAATGTAGAGAGGGCCTGGGAGGAAGTTTGATCGCTAGTGAGGTTTAACGCCACTGTTTGGCCGCAAATCTTCAAGGATTTTTATAATCACATTTCAGGTCTTATTAGGGATTGGAGCTACTTTGTATGTTTAGTTGTTTGGTTTGGCTCCTTTTGTGTAGGCTGATTTTTGTATGCCCATGAACCTCTTGTTTGGTAATCTTTCTTTCTTTTTTTTTTTTTTTTTTCTCAATGGAAGCTTTGTATCTCTTACATTTTCAATAATGAACCAAACTTTCAGAACAGAACAAATATAAGTGTTTTTTGCCTGCACGCACCACTTGTTTTTTTTGGTTTCCAGAATATTTATTCTAGTTGTGTTTTTTTTTCCCTCATTTTTTTATTAAAAACGGATGTTCCTTGTTTCTTGAATTCGTGACCAACATCTTTGTTGGTTACACTCGTATATTCTGTTTTTCTGTATGTTTTGAGTTATGCTTTTGTGACTGCCATCTGTACTTTCGACATCTACGCCAATAGATGTTCAGTTTAGCTCGTGCATTGATTTGCAGGTTGATATGCGGGATTTCCTAAATGCTCCAAGTGGACTACCTAAGCAACCCCTTGCAGTTAATGAAAGAGTTGAAAGTGAAGGTGCACAGTCTCCATTTGGTGGAAGAACGGTATGGGCTGAACTATGCTCTTGTGGTCACTTCATTGTTGCATTGGTAATAAGAGTATTGTTTTATTGCAGGATGTTTTTGACCTTCCCTTTCATATGGCAAGAGATAAGATTGAAGAGAGCCTTCGAAATAAGATGGCTTCTATAAAGGTTATTTGTTTTTCATTCGACATCATTTTCTTCTAGACAGATGAATGCTTGTTAGTAATAGTATTTTGAAATTTGAAGGACCGGATGGGACAGCTGCAATATGCTCAGAAAGAATCTGAAGTTACTTCTGAAGCTACTGAGAGGGAACTTGAGTTAGAAGCACAACTTGTCGAGGCAAGGAGCATAATCCAGGAGCAGGTACTCCATTTTTCTTGCTCAGATAATTAAATTCTGTATGAGCCTAATATGTTTGTTTCTCAAGAAAAACAAAAGATCTCTAAACTTTGTTTCTTTGTTAATGTTTTTATGGCCGTGAATATTTTGAGGCCTTGCCTTTTTTTTTTTTTTTGACTGAACATGTAGTGTAAAAGCATTCAAAAAATTTAGATCAGTGCTATTTGGTTCGTTTGGAATCTATAGTTCTTGCACATTAGCATGAATCTCTCTGAATTTGGTGTGTTGGCATTTAGACTGCAGTCATCTTTGAATTCTTAGGTCTTAGGCACCATGTTTGGACTTTCTTTATTCTGCCTAATTTGTGCTATGCCATATATTTTTCCTTTATCCTGATAAAACTAAAATATTGACACAACCTTTTTTGAGGAGCTAAATTTTTTTTGTACTTAATTGCTATACATATTGGCTTCTATTTCAGGCATCAATTATGTCTAAACAGCTTTCCAAGTCCGAACGGCCAAGGTATTAATGTATTTCGTTATACATCTGAATGTAGTTTGGATTTAAGTTGAAATACCACCAACACTTTTTCAGGAGCCTTAATAGCCCTTTTGATTCTGGCAGAGAATCCATCATTTCATCTCCCACTGAGGTATCATTTAGATTCTTGTCCATCAAACATATTTTTTTATCAATCGTTTTTTCTACAAATTTTAATCATAAGTATTTGATTTTAGGGTAAATTATAAATTTGTTCTATATGGTTTGAAGAATGTTTTAAACTTAGAATTAGTCTCTTGATTTTAAAAGTTAGAATTTAGTCTTTATAGTTTGATAAAACCTTCATGTTGTTTGTAATCGTTGACGAATTAATTACGTCGAGGTAACTATCCAAGTGTAAATGATGTGATTTTTTGGTCTAATTAGTCACTTAACTCATATCGTCATCATTGACACATGAATAACTAACTTCTACTTATTTAAGTTGCCAATGATTACAAACGACATGAACTATTTTTTAGGTATTATCGAACCATATAGATTAAATTCTATTTTTAAAAACATAGAGAGACTAAATTATAACTTTCTCCAAACCATGTCACTAAGTTCTAACTCTTAAAACCACATGGACTAAATTATGACTTTTTTCGAACGACGAAATTTGTAATTTATCCTTGATTTGATTCTGTAACTGTATTGTGTGTATAGACATTCCTAAACAAGGGACAGGGTAACATTTCACTGATAAAATGAAAAGTTCAAGCAAAACGCCAAAAGAGTTCCAATAGATGTCTTCATTTGGCACTAATAGATGTTGAGATTATAGTTATAAAAGAATATTTGATGGAGTATAATTATTGTCACATGGGAACAAAATTAACAGAAACAATTGTTGGGGTCCAATTGCAGTGATACCGCAACTGCACTACTTCTTTTCACAATGTAATGGCATGGTGCCATTGTATTTGTAAAATTCTTCGTAGAAAAGATTTTTCTGCAGAATGTGAAATTACCTCCAGAAAATGGACAATGAGAATAGAAACAACCCAGTAGCATAATAGGAAAAACCAATTAAACGAAACTTTCAGTGCTAACAAAATACAAACTCCAAAAGAAAAAAAAAAAAAGAAAGTAGGGTCGATGTATGGAATTACCAAAGAAAGGGAGTTAACCATTAGAAATGAGGGTAGAGTAATCATCATAGGTTAACCTAGTGGTCAAACAAAGCCTCAATCCAAGAGTTATGAGTTCAATCCATGATGGCCACCTACTTAGGAAATAATATCCTACGGATTTTCTTGATATCCTAATGTTGTAGGGTCAAACGTGTTGTATTTTAATATGAGAAAAGAATCATATAACTTCATTCATTAGAGAGACTACATATATATAGGCTCAAGGAAACCCTAGCTAGGAATGGGAAAAGACTATAAAGGACAACATTTAAAACTAACTACTAAATAACCTCTAACACTCCCCCTCAGGCTGAAGCATATATGTTAATCATGCCCAGCTTGTTACAAAGATAATCTACTCGCACTCCATTTAATGCTTTCGTAAAAATGTCTCCTAACTGGTCTTCTGTCTTCACGTACGCAGTAGATATCAATCCTTGTTGTATTTTCTCACGAACAAAATGACAATCAATCTCAATATGCATAGTCCGCTCATGAAACACAGGATTTGATGCGATATGGATAGTCGCTTGACTATCACACCATAATTTGACCAGAGTCAGGTTATCAAAACCTAATTCAGCCATGAGTTGACATATCCACATTACTTCACATACTAATTGTGACATAGCTCTATACTCTGACTCAGCACTTGATCGTGACATTACATTCTGTTTCTTACTTTTCCACGAAATCAGGTTAC
>JBBMKA010000020.1:8819384-8845822 GCA_037833695.1 Sechiopsis laciniata | reverse complement strand
GGGTTTGTAGAATTCAATATATATATATATATATATATATATATATATATATATATATATGTATTAAATAACTGAATTGTACCTGTCTCTGCTATGTCATTATATATCTTCATGAAGAATGTATTGCTCAATCTTATACCCTTGGCTTGCTAATATGATGTATCCGCTGTTTGTGGTCTAATTGCAATGTACTGTCTTTTTTGGATTTGCAGTTAAGCTCTCAGGTTCCTTCTGCAACTACTCCTGGAATGCAAAATAGGACACCTCAAAAAAAAGCCGTCACTGGCCAGAAGAAGCCTCTTGAAACACTTGGCTCTTCACCACCCCTATCAAGGTGAACCTAGTTTCACTCTTGTCTTAAATTCTGGAAGTAAAGTTTATTTTGGAATATTTAAAAACAAATGGCTCATTACTTTCGTGATCTTTTCAAATATTATTGACGCACAACCAATAGTAAGAAGCAAAAAGTATCTGGGGCATTTGCGGATCAGAGCATTGAACAACTTAACGATGTGACTGCAGTTAGTGGAGTGAATATTCGGGTACAATTCTTATATTTCTTGAATGGTTAGTTCTAGTTGGTACTAGAAAAACCTGAATCCTCAAGAAATGTCTGATTTTGGGTAGGAAGAAGAAGAACAACTATTTTCTAGTGCAAAAGAGGATAGTCGAGCTACTGAAGCTTCACGGAAGGTTGTACAAGAAGAAGAAGATAGGCTTCTATTGCAGAAAGCCCCATTGCAGAAAAAGCTGGTCGAAATCAGTTAACGTCCAATTCTAATCAATATCTGGTTTCTTGTTCTGTTAATGCGAATAATATAATTGTTTGCATTAACTGAGCAGAAGGAACATTCTTACGGCGATTGATTAAATGCCAATTGGTGTGTTTTTTTGTCGCAGTGGCTAAAAGTGGTTTGAAGGGCATGAGCAATGACGTCGAGAAATGTCTCTCATTGGTAAGACGCTCGTCACTCTGATCATTTTTTTAGGTGATGTAATGACAGCCTTATAGACAGTAACTGTATCTTCAGTGTGTAGAGGAAAGACTACGTGGGATAATTAGTAATTTAGTCAGGCTGTCAAAACAGGTCAGTGTATTTTCCTTCATTTCTAATTCGAGTTTTCTTCTACTTCCCTCATTTTTGTACTATGTTTCGCAAGCCGTATGTAATTCTATGTTCATACTTTTGATTGATCTCTCTAGCGAGTGGACAGCGAGAAACCAAGGCACCGAACATTTATTACTTCAGATGTTCGACAACAAATCGCGTTAGTTAACCAGAAGGCCAAAGAAGAATGGGAGAAGAAACAGGCTGAAGAAGAAAAACTCCGAAAGCTTAACGATGTGAGCTCTTCTTTTTTCTCTTCCTGCTAATGTCTAAAGACTCTAATCAGGACTGTTCAATAGCATCCTTTATGGGAAGAACGTGGTATAGCTATCATCCTTAATGGATTTAGGAAAGAGTTTAGTACTTTCGATTAGTACTAGGTTGGAGTAAATTTAATTATAACAACTAACATTCTTCCTCACTTGTGGGCTTGGAAATTTGAGGATGTCCATCAAGTAGAAATCAATATTAATTGAAGTTGAAACGACTCAAGCAGTCTCAATTTCACTGAAAAGAAAGTCTACCGATTGTCACCCAGAGATTTCAGGCTGAATCAATGAGGCGAATTGAGCCAAAGCGAACGAGAGTCTCATCTCGCTGAGGCAGCCTTGTAGTTTAAATAGGGCTTCATTTCCTCATTAGGAGGAGGTTAGTGCAGCTAGTTAGAGAGGATCTTCCACAAGGATGGCCCCGGAAAAAAGTATGCCAACGAACCGTTCTTAGAGCTCTGGCGAATACGATATAGCTGGAGATAGACTAGATCTCCATTTCTAAGGTCCTCTCTGTTCTGTGCTTATTAGCATAGTACTGCATCCTCTGCTGTGCTTTAGCACGCTGAGCTTCAGGATTCCAATGTACTGCATCCAAGATGAGGCACGTGTTTTGGTAGATAGCATACGGGCTGTAAACCGAAATCAAATCTATGGAAACATTGGTTTATACATTCCTAGAAAGCCTCTCGGAGAAAGTTTTTGTCGGACGGGCTAACGCGCAATGGCTTTCGCGCTAGCGCACTCGTCACTAGCTGCTTCTCTGTCTTTGTCACTAAAAGGGAAATAGAGAAGCGCTCCTTCAGGAGGAAAGGAATGGAATATGCTCTTGCTTTCGCTGGCTTCCGAGCTCATCTATCTATACCTGTAACTCAAAAGCTTAAGCAGATGGGTTGAGATAAATTTTATTTTATCCACAGTAGTAGGTTTTTTAATTCTATATCTTCATTTTTTTTTTTAAAAGAAAAATTGACTATATTTTTGCAAAACGAAGCTCGTTTTTTAAATATTTTATGGGATGTGGCATATCAAAACATAATTAATAATTGTACCAACTACCAAGCATAACTCCCATTCATTATGTTTGAGAAAAAATTTCTCTTCCTTCCCCGGGGTGTTTTCTTTTTTCTTTACAGTTGCAAGATTGTAATTATTTATGCAGCCTGAGGATGGTCAGGGGGTTGCTGGCGACAAGGAGAAAGACGATGGTCGTTTGAAATCAGTTAATAAGGTATTGAGACTGCCACCCGTGCCTAAACTTCAACATAGATCGATTAGGAATTCTTTATTGATTATTTTTTTTATACCATATTTTTCTGGTGTGGTTTAGGTAAACAAAGAGGATGACGATAAAATGCGGACAACAGCAGCAAATGTTGCTGCGCGAGCTGCTGTTGGAGGAGATGACATGCTATCAAAATGGCAACTTATGGCTGAGCAGGCACGGCAGAAACGTGAAGGTGGAACGGATTCAGCTTCTGGTTCTCAGTCAGGGAAAGATGCTGGCCGTAAGTCTTCATCAGCAGCAGGAAGACATGGGAAGGACAATCAAGAAGGTGATCGAAAAGGTAACACTCCATCTGGCATGTCTTATACGGCTTCAAACTCGATAGTATCATCATTTTGGGATCTCAAAATCAAAAATGCTTATGCACTTCACTTTTGCCACGCATCTTTTGCACACACAACAAAAATAACCTAGTCAACCTGTCTCCGAGGGACAGCCCAGTGGTTGAGGCTATAGACTCTAAGGCATGTTTCTTTGAGAGATCTCTAGTTCGAAACTGCTGGAGAATAGACTGTGGCACTCCAAGTATAGGGTAGTGAAGCTCTAATTTCCCGGTTTGCAAAAAAAAAAAAAAAACCACGAGTGAACCCTCATCTAGGGTGGTGATAGAAGTTGGAAATGACAATCGTGAACCCTCATCAGCAACAATAGCCTAGTTTTAACTGGTTTAAGATTATCATCCTCTTATCTTTTTCTGTTTGATTGCATTCTGTAAATTAGAGAGAGAAGAAAGAAAAGGAAAAGGAAAATAAGCAATATTGTAACTCCATCCATCTTGATTTCGAGCAGGAACTAGCAGAAAATTTGGTAGGAACCAAATCAATGCAACACAAACAAGGGTGGCTCGTAGTATTTCTGTCAAAGATGTCATTGCTGTACTGGAAAGAGAACCCCAGATGTCGAGATCCACCACAATGTATCGTTTGCACAACAGAGTCCGTTCCGAAGCAACTGGCGAATAGAACTGACTACAACGAGAAAACTAACATCCTTGCAGGAGCACGTTTGTGGGTCATCTATCTATCAGAATTAAGGTATTCAAATATGATAAACTGCATTGTTTTAGAAATATATATATAACTGCCTAAGTTGGTAGCTTTCTAACAATCAGAAAAAAGGGCTTTCTCAAGACTTTCTGCTGATTAAAAAGACTCTTGTCCAGGATTTGTGCATACTGCATTTCTTCTTTCATAGGAAAGAAAACAAATCCTTGAACTTTGGTTAGAAAAAAAGCAATAGGAGTTTTCTAGCATAGTTTGGATGATAATTTTTTTTTATCTTTTGGAAAAGGGGGATTAGTTTAGCTTCAAAATGAAGCTTTCTGTGTAAACCTATTTGTAATTATACTCTTCATATGCCCACTGGAGTGCTATTGTGTAAGCTCCTAGGCGTTTTGTCCTTGATTACAAATTATTGTTATTATTTTTTACATCGATGATAGTTCTACTGTAGGACCGAAACGTGAGCATAGCTACAATGGTAATTGACATATATTTATTATTGTTGTGACAACTCATTATTGCATTTTGTGAAATTATTGTTCTCTCTTCTTTCGATGTCTCCTGGTGCCTGGTCTAGGAACGGACGTGATTACTTCAGATATAGGGGAGCAGAACTCTATCTCCCAGTTTCTGAAAAGACCATAAAATCAAAGCTGTGGTCAATATTCTTTTACGTTTTTTTTTCTTTAATTTGTTTTTCCTCTCCCTCTATCTTGCGCTGTTTGCTAGATCTTTTCAATTCATGAATTTGGAGCTTGTAACTTCTTCATCTAGTTGAGTGCAAGTTGATTTAGACATTTATGTTTAAAATGTTTTGACCCTGTACATTCAATTTGGCTCAGTTTAGTGTATATCTACTTTCAAAATGTGAATTTTAGTTCATGTACTTCCACTATTCATTTTATTTATAGCATTTATTTTAATCTCCATACTAATATATTGACTATTTTGGTCGTTTGCAAAATTATAAACATAAAATCCATATGCAATGGAAAATTCTTCATTTCAAAGTTTAGTTTACATTTCAAGAAATTTATGAAGTTGAAAGTGGTTGAAAAAAAAGAAGTGGAACTGAAAGGGACGGAGACCTCATAGTTTCATTGTTTGGTGAAAATCTAGTTTAACACCATGATCTCGAAAATCTATATTTGATTTTTATTTATTTTAGAGTAATAGTATTTTGTTTGTAGGTTTGTGGTTCTCCTTCCTCCAATTTATACTAAAAAATGGAAAAATATATGTAATGAAAGGACTAAAATGGACACTTTACAACTAGGGCTGTCTGTATAACATATTTATAACATACGTGTTATTGTGTGCAACCTCTCTTTAAAAATTACTTTGAAGAATCACTCATTTTAACCCTTCATGTAACTCAACTACACATTCAAACATCTTTAGGACAAAAATAGACGTTTCAAAATAAAACTAAAATAGGTATTTATAGAAATCAAAATGAATAAAAGAAGTTTAAATATCAAAATAGGTTTTAATGTGAGTTCACCTAGAAGTCCTTTATTTAGAAATAGAAATTAATATGTTTTATATTTAAAAAAGAAATAGAGATTAATATCATTAAATTTTAGAAATGTCTACATAAGTTGCTCACTATGAAAAACTCTTAAGAGTGAGTTTTAGGAGTTGTTTAGATGAGGAGTTGTTTAGAGGAATAATTTCGAGTAGTTAAAATTAGAAATTATATCTAAAAACTCATTTGAATGTAAATTTAAATGAGTTGTTATTTTGAATAGTTAGAAATGAGTTATTTTAAAAAGTTAGAAATGAATGATTAGAAATGAAGAATTATTTTAAGTAGTTATAATGAATGATTAGAAATGATGAGTCATTTTGAATAGTAAAAATGGAGAGTTATTTTGAGTAATTACAAAAATTCGTTTGAATGTAATTTTTTTTAATAGTAGTTGATAAATCCTCCATAAATATGACAAACAAACGCTCCATAGAGATTATTCTGTCCTCACTTTTACTTTCATCCCAACTTACTTTGACGTTTTATTTTTCATTTTATTTTATCTAATGATTTTTTTTTTTTTTTTTTTTTTTTTTTTAACACATACTTGTGTTCTTTGTGATGGCAATTGTCTTATTTATTGAGTTATGAGTTGACTAGTTTATTTTTCTAGTTAGGATGATATAGTTTTAGTTTTCTGGCCTATTTCTTAATTTTATTGTAATTGAACTATGATGATAATTTATCAAGGCTGGATAAAATAACAGTTAAATCAACAATTAGGTTGATCATAGTGTAAAAAAAGTAGTTGTTCGTTATTTATGCAAGTGAATGATTACTGTATAAAATAAAGTAAAATAATTATCATGGTTAAAGTTGATCAAGGATTGCCAAAAAAAAAGTTCTAATAACATGATGTTTGGATAGAGGTTTTTGGAGGATTTGGACGAGAGATGACTAAATCACACTTTTGAAGCAGCTCAAAAAAGTTCTATAAAACTTTCATAATTCCTCTAAATACAATATCACATCTACTTCAACTATTCATATCTCTTAAATTGAAATGAGTATTTTCTATCACAACTATACAAAACTTTTCAATCCAAACAAGAGTTTTATGTAACAATCAATCACATCACCTCTATCTAAACGAGAGTTTTTGCCACAATCATTCATAACCTTTCAATTCAAACAAAATCTTATCCATATCAAATCTTCGACAACCACTTCAAATCCTTCTTAATCACCATTTTTCATTTTCGAAATTCTCTATCCAAACATTTCCTAAATGGTGATATACTAGAGGGGAATCTGGGTTTTCTCTTCTCCTTTGTTTTTTTTAGTCTGATTTCGTCTCGTGTTTGGCTTTTCCATTAATCAGGCTTATGATTTCTCATATCATTTGAGTTTGGCTTATGGTCCAATATAATCCCTAGCATGTTGTAATTGCAATTACAAGTAGTTATAAAAAAACCTATTATATTTGCAATGCACAAATTTACAAACCTATGTTATCTTGTGTTTTTCTTTCTTCAAATTCCACTTCTGTTCTAGAGGTTTACATCATCTGGATTGGATTAAGGTAATGTTTTGGATCAATCTAAAATTTTGGGTTGGTCAATCGTTAATTAGTCTAATTCAATCCTATATATTAGAGCAACTCAATCCATATATTTTAGGGTTGAACTTGGTTGGATTCTCGAATAGTGTTAATTTCTTTATTTTTCTCTAAATCTCAACTCATATACCGTAAATATGTAAAAAAAGAAAAAAAAAAATACTATAATGTGTTGGATTGAGTTGAGTTTTTGAGTTGTGTTAATGCTATTTTTTCCTTTAAAACTCAACTTATAGTCCGTAAAAAAAATTATAAGAAAAAAAACATACATGATACTATAATGGGTTGGATTGAGTTGTGTTAATTTCATTTTTTTCATCTAAAACTCAACTTATGGATCGTAAATATGTAAACAAAATAAATAAATAAATAAATGTACAAATTAGGTTACCTATTTTATTAGATCATTTTTCTTACTAATATACTAGAAATATATCTTACTATTATTTTTTACATTAAAGTATATCTTTTTTTTGAAAAATACATTAAAGTATATCTTATTAATTAATCTTACACACATATACAAATATATATATATATATTTATATAAATAGGTAGGTTGAGTTGAGCAAGCGAGTAAAAAATTGACTAATCCAAGAGCCAACCAAACTCAATAAAAATTATAAAATCATAACCTAAGGCAACCTAAAAAGAATTATAACTCAATTCCACCATTTGCTTTGTTCTACCGATGTAATATCTACCTATGTTAGGTAGACGTCATCAAGGCCCAACAAAACGGCCCAAAACTTAGAAAGACGGAGGTTTAGCCCAGCCCATTAAAAAAGAGGGGAAACAAACCGAAAGCAAATTAAACCTAATCCTCGCCGCATCAAAACCCCTTATCAATTCTCTGCACTCTCTTCATCTCTCTACCGATTTCTCTCGATCTCTCAAGGTTTGTTCTTGATTCGTATTCTTTTCTATACTTGTATCTTTGATTACGATTGTCACAATCTTCAGTTCCAGTATGTTGTTTGATGTGATCTTCTTTCTTCTCGTGGTGATTTGATGGATTTTATCGCAGTTTGGTTTACTACTGTTGTGCATTTTCCAGATCTTGGTTTCTAAACTGATCGTGGTGGTGTTTTGGATAATGGCTGTTTTAACTTTTATTTTCTTGACATTTTCGATTTTCTCTTTGCAATTCTTCACTATTTAGTTATTGATGCTTTTCAGCTTTAGAATGTAGTTTTTTAGGAATACCAATTTTCAGAGATCTGCTTAACTTTTTGTGAGCTTTTGTTTGAATGGTTTTAATGCAATTTGAGAACTTTATGAGTTTTGTAATCGTAATTGGTACTTTTTGATATTTGTGAAATTTGGAGCTGTATGAGAGGATTGATTGTAATGTGGGATTGATTTTGGTTGATAATGCTATTCTAGTTCCTTTTAAAATAAATTTATTAAAATTTTAATTTTCAGCAAGCAACTGGGTTGGGACATTGCCTTTGATAGATTGGTCATCGTTCATTTTCCCCAACAAAAACAACCTGTTTAAAGCCTTGGTGATCTTCATAACCACCCTTTCTCTCGTAAAGCAAAGGCTCGTTATGCTGTAGAACTGAACTCTAAGTTATATTTGGCCAAGCTAAGAAAACCGGTTATAAAATGAAACAAATGGGAAAAAATACAGAGGCCTATGGCCTCTACAGACTACAGGAAATCTACTTTTGTTCTCATACCTGAATTTCTCATCTTTTTATAGATTTCCTCTTTTTTATCTGTCTTTATTTCCTTGGAAGGATAAGTCTTGGGGTTTGAGAGCTGTTTGATATTTTTTTCAGGAGCCGTAGACTGCTCTTCACTTTAGGAGCTCTCATCTTGCAAAGATGGGTATTTCTCGTGATTCTATGCACAAGAGGCGTGCCACTGGAGGCAAGAAGAAGGCTTGGAGGAAGAAGAGAAAGTAACTACTACTTTTTTTTTTTTTCTGAGTGCAATTTTATTTATTAACTTTTCCTACATTAATTGCTAATAGATGAACTTCAGTTTTTTGTACTTTTCTTTCTCTTTTGGTTTCTAGTACTAACTACTAAGTGGTGATGTAATTAGTGGCAAGGGCTTGCCATTGGTTATGTCTATCTATCAAATAAATATTTTAATCATCTTTGATTAATCTTCATTGTCTATCGTCCCCAAGGGGTGACGTAGTGGTTGAAGACTTGAGTTTTGTATGTGTGCTCTCCTTAAGGTCCTAGGTTCGAGACTCACCTGTGACATTAATTTGTAGTCATCTCTTGTGACTCTATTCCTTCGATGTCTTCTGGTGTCAGGTCTAGGGACGGGTGTGGTTACCCTTGTTTCAATAAAAACAAAATTTCATTGTCTATTGCTTATCTTCTTGGATGGTTTGTTACCAATTTTTGTGCTAAATAAATTGCAAGTCACTCATAAATCTTCACATTTATTAGGCAACTGGGCAATTTCTGTTATTCATACAGAAACGTAGTTTCTTCAAATGTGTTATGTTATAGCTTGATGCTATAAATTTTACGGTTTGATGCTATAAATTTTACAGTGCAGAATTTGAAATGTTTCCGTCTTTAAGATATATTTCTATTTTTTATGTCAATTCAAAGTACAACTTTCATTCTTTTATCAAGTTCTTGTAGTTTTCTTCATTTTGTTTCTTTTCACTCTTGTAAAGGTATGAGCTCGGAAGGCAACCTGCCAACACTAAGATATCCAGTGACAAGTCTGTCAGGAGGATTAGGGTTCGAGGTGGAAATGTGAAGTGGCGTGCATTCAGGCTTGATACTGGAAACTATTCATGGGGTAGTGAGGCCGTGACTCGAAAGACCCGTATTCTTGATGTGGTCTACAATGCATCTAACAATGAGCTTGTTCGTACTCAAACATTGGTGAAGAGTGCCATTGTTCAAGTTGATGCAGCACCATTTAAGCAGTGGTATCTTCAGCATTATGGACTGGATATTGGACGGAAGAAGAAAACTGCAGTATCTGCTAAGAAGGAAGAGGTAGAGCAGGATTTTAAAACTAAATGATTTATTGGGGTTATGAAAATTTCAAATGCAAGTTTTTGTGCCAATAAAGTTTGATGGATAATAATATGGCATTCTTAATGATACCACACGTGATCCTATCAAAAAAAAAAAATGATACCACACGTGATCCAAAACGCAACTTGATTTTAATTAATGGTTGATAGGAAGGTGATGCCTCCACTGAGGAGGCAAAGAAAAGTAACCATGTCCAGCGCAAAATCGAGAAGCGTCAGCAGGAACGGAAGCTGGACTCGCATATTGAAGAACAATTCAGCAGTGGTCGTTTGATGGCTTGCATCTCATCAAGACCAGGTCAATGCGGCCGAGCGGATGGGTAAGAATTGTGAAGCTCTTTAGTTATTCTAGATTCTGTTGTGTTCTTTCCATATTGTTTGAAACTTTGAGCACGATCATTAAATTTTGTTGAGGTTCTGCAAAATTTTGCCAGATATATCTTGGAAGGCAAGGAGCTTGAATTCTATATGAAGAAGCTCCAAAGGAAGAAGGGAAAAGGAGCTGGTGCTGCATAAGTTTTTGTTGTCGAGTTGTTTTTGGGCCATGTTTCGGGTTCCCTTTGCTTCTTAGGAAGACGATGAGCTCTGTTGCAGCTTGAGACTAAACAGCTAATTTGGAACTTCAGTTTTGCTGGTAATAGTTGTTCAATTATAATACTCTCTCTAGTCCTTTTCATGATAAGAACAGTTTGTTTATTAGCTCAAATTTTTGAGTTCCAATCTTTTTCTAGTCTATTTATCTAATCTGGTTTGATCTAGAATTTATAGAAGTACAAATGGATTCAAGGGTTGATTAAAATCACATTGATGCTTTAAACATGATTTCATTATCAGATTAGAGGTTTATCAATCTCATTACTCTATAATTGATAATGTGGTAAAGTTCAATATAGGAACAAGTAATATGAAAGATTTGTGAGGTTGTTTGAGGACTAAACCAAAGCTTAACATTAAAAAAAGACCAAACCTTTTAAACCATCAAAACCAGAATTGAATATTAGCTAAGATCATCAAAATCAAATCAAAGCTTTTTAAATTGTAGGAACTAAATAGAATAGAAGATAAACTCATGACACAAAGCATAATAAGTAATTCAAGCTAAGCTCAAAGTCTACCATTGGGAGTACTCCTGAATTTATTTTATTACAAAAGATTATTTAAGAAGAAGACTTAGAAAAGAAGAAAAAAGTATTTTATATTTCACATTTGATTGGTCATGGATATTAGCAGCAATAGTGAATATTTGGTAACTTTTTCTTGTCTTGTAATATTCTTTTTCTTCATTTTTTTTGGGTTGCAAAAATTGAATCCATGGTGTATTTTTTTTTCTTTATGTTGGCTTATCAATGATGTATGACAAAATGACTCATTTTGAATGTTATAGGATTTGTTGGTTGGGTAAAAGATTGGTTCTCATGTAAAAATGAATATTTGTCTATAATGTTTTGTTTAATATATAATGAAATAGGTACAGAATTATTTATCTGCGGCTTTTAATATGCTTTTATTAAAAACACTATTCTAAAGATGTGAATTTTTAAACTTATCTTTGCTGCTCTACTTCCATTTTTTCTTCGAGGAACAGTCTTGTCAGTAGAGACTTCGAAGTTTTTAAATTAGGTTCTTTTGAAGGTTATAAATTCAAGATCTACAAATGGGTATGATTGTAAAATCCCTTATTTTTAAGTCCGAGCTTTAAATAAATGTGTCTTGATAGGTAGGGTAGGAAAGCTCCGATTAAATAAAAAAAAAAGTGTGAAATTTGGTAGTTGTGCATTTAAAATGAAGAAAATAAGATATGAATGCATACTTGACATGAACTTAAAGGATAAGGGGTAATAAAAGCCAAGACAATTGCCCACAAATGAGGGTACATTTGAATCCAAGGTTGAATTGCCATTTTGCTATACTTAAAACATAGTCGGTATCATCTATCTTATTTATTAATAATCTACAAATTAAACAAACAGTTCACAAAACTTTCTCATAAACATTTTATTTCTCTATTAAAGCATGTCGTTGCAGTTATAATTTTTATTATGAAGACAAATTGTTAAGATATATTGAAACTCATAACTTTTAAGTTTGATATCAAAAGTGTGATTTTGATTCAGATTCAACATTTCTGTCCATCTTATTTGTGACATGTGACCATGTAAATAGTATTTTTCATTTCACTATAAGGTGGATTTGTTTATTAATGTAAGAGGATCAATTTTTTGAAATCGTTGATATATCTTTTAGAACAGCTTTGCTTTTCTTTTTTATCGTTCGATATCTATTTGATTTTCGTGAATAGTTTTTGAAAATCATGTTTTTTTTTTCTCATCGTTTCTCTACCTTGAATTTCACATTTTTAAAGAAAGTATTTGAATTAACAATCAAATTCTAAAAACAAAATCACGTCTGATACATGAAAATTTATGGCTATGCTCAGCTTGGTCCAAGAGGGTAGAGGTGTGCCATACTTCCTTCGAGTCTATCTTGTAACGCTCAAATGTGTTGTAGTCTGATACATGAAAATCCATAGATGTCACTGCTACTGTCTTTTCCCATGTCGAGCTCGAAGATAGACACCGGGAAAGCACTAAAAGACTATGGAGATGAATGTTGCCAATCGTTTCCCGATGTCAATCCTTGTCGGGATCGTTTCCAAGAAGTGCTATAAAAACAAGTATATCTTAATAACAGACTATATAAACTGAAAAACATTGTGTTATTTTCTAGCCATTACCCCTAAAAGGGCAACTTTTTATGGTTAGAGAGTTTTGATGATTTGAAGCATGAGAGTAGCTGTATTGAGAATACCTAGATAAAATCTCCACAAGAGCCCCCGCTAAATCCTCCTTGAAAAGATAGCAGAGAAAATGAGGAAAACTTAAGCTACACAGCCAACAAAAGATAGCAAAATATATAAAAAAAGATGAGCATAGTGTTACTTTTACAGAACAAAAAGAGAAGGGGGTTTTGCATGTAATGCCTTTTCCTTCTTCCTTGAGTGGATCAACCAGCAATGTTGTTGTTGCTTTGCTTCTATTTCACATCTTGTTGAGGTCATGAATAGAGAGATGGCCAACCTGAGCAGAAAGTTATTACAGACAAGAAGACATGGAGACTCACTCCCTCTTTTGTTCCAATTTCTATAGAATCTCAATTGGACCAAAATATTCCTATATACTTCATTGTGCATACACAAGAAAAGATTCTTGCTAAACCTCATCGAGATCACAAGAACCGGTATCGGTGTCACTCGTTTGAAACTGAATTTAAAGTTTTATTCTGAGTCCTTACACAAGAATATGCACTTTTGGAACAAACATCTTATACAGAGTCCTGACCAGAGCAACAACATTTCGGCCAACACATCATCGGTCAATCTTGCAATTCATGGCTCTCTCTCAAAGTGTTAGTACTTCCATAATAGCTTTCCTTCACAACTCTACACTCTTTTTGATCAGATGAAAGAACTGGCCAATGATAGTTCATGGAGCTCACTTAGCATCCACTCCTCTCCAGTTTGACCACCAAGGACTATTGCTCTCGTTCCCCCGACGACACATGTGCTGTGTCCCCATGCGAACCTCGGAGGCCGTCCTGGTACTTTCAATATTCTCCAAGTTGGTTTCTCTTCTGTTGGATCCAGGAGATAAAGCTGTGATGCTGAGTGAAGACCGGCAACTGACCCGCCAAAGATCAGTATTCTTCCACCTGGGAGACTCACAGCAACATGGTCCAGTCTAGGTGGAGGTGCTACCCCTCCTGGGTTTCCAGCACCCGGCACTCCACTTCCAGCTACACATCTCCAACATGGTTCCTCCTCGCTTAAATCCATTGTGAAGACATCACTCGATCGAAATCGTAAAGGTCCACTTTTGGCTAAACCCCCAAACATCAAAATCTTTCGGCCACCATATACAGATAATGTGTGCCCCAACCGAGAGGGAGGAGTCCAAGATACAGGTATTTCCCTCCATATGGGTTTCTCCATTGATAGATCAAGCAGAAAAGTGTCGCTAAGGAGTACTCCAGAATCTGCACAACCACCCGAGACTATCAACTTCGTGCCATCGAGAGTGCAAGAACTGTGCCATGATCTTGGGAGTGGAGGAGCCAGTCCAGAGATTTCACGCCAGGCAGGAGGTTTCGCATCCAAATCCAATAAGAAAACATCATTAAGCAAGCCCTGTGTTCCACAACCTCCAAAGACAACTAAATGAGAACCATTTACACAAGAAAGAGTATGACCCCATCTACCAGGAGGTGGAGAACTAACTTGAACATGCTGCCACTCTGGTTTACTAGAATTCAAATCCAATACAAAGGTATCATTCATCGGTTGCATATTAACACCCTCCCCACCAAATAGAACAATTCTATTACCAACAGCACAAGCACTAAAGTTGCATCGCGAGGGCTCAACAGATCCCCCAACAGTCAGCTTCCTCCACGCCGCCACTTCAAGAGTTGTCAATTCTCTGGCTAACCGGCCCCAGCCAAGAGTTTTTGCACCAGGCACAGTCTCTAGAACGCGTGTCGTTTCACTACCCCAGGCATTTTGGCAGACCATTCTCCAGAGATCTTCATTCTTTGTCAGCTCATAAAACCGCCTACAGACAGATCCCACTGAAGCAATATCCCTGGGCGTCAACCGTGAGAGAATTTTCAAGGATATCACCTCATCACTTAATTGGAAAATGCCACATACACCACGAAAAATATTTCGATCCCCTAAAGATGTAAAGCGAAAAGATGAAAGGCCAGAATGAAACTTATCAGATGATTTTGCCAACTCCTTTGTTGTAGAACTGGTCACTGGTCCCAGATCAATATCTGCTTCAGTGAAGAACTGGATACCAATAACATGAGTTACTGTTTCATCATCTCCATAAATAGGTGTTAACCTCAATTTATTCATCAATGGGGTTCCATCTTTCCTAAAGTTCAACAATTCTCCTTGAAATTCAGTGCCATCCTCTAAACATCTTCTGATCTCTGAAACCACCGAGGAGTCAACAAGTGGGTGCCTTCTTTTTGCAAATGGACCTCTACATTGCAAGAATCGACTGCAAGAACATCCCAAATATGTTAGTAATCAGTCATCTGGTGTATAATATATATTAATGGAAAAAATCAACATGGTGAGTAACAATGAACTAGAATGATCCTGAAATGGCAGAGAGAGAAAGGGATGTACAAATTAGAGAAAATAAGTATCAGGGCATTAGTGAAACAATATACTAATGCAAACCATTCCATTCATATTTATCCTTTTACTTGGTCAAGCATCGAGAATGCATTTAAAACACTCCTAACAACTTATAAGAGTGGTCCAAGCATTCTCAAATCGTACCGACAGAATCAGAATCTTTGGAAGTTCATAGAGAAACAACTAAACATAAGTGATCTGGAGATACATCAGATCAGTTTCATCGAGTATACTAAAAATGTTATTTAAACAAAGCAGGTCATGATTCAGATGTGACAATACTATTACTTTAAGATATCCATCCAATGCAAGAATTGAGATTGTAAGGAAAAAAGTTTAGGTAGTCATCGTATTGAACAATGCTTACACCCTATGAAGCACAGATACAAAAGCTCATCCCCAATATCAATCTATATCATAAAATTTCCATTTAAATGTACCACAAACTAAGTATAATAATTATTAATGTATCCTTCTAAGTTCTACCAACGAGAGGTTGAGAGGTCTTGGTCAACGTCAACCAAGCCTAATTTCTCATGATGATTGATCGGCCCTAAAAGTAAAAACAAATCGCTAGAAAACAATATTGGTTATGCAAGCCACCAGGTGTAAAAAAATGCCGCAGTTCTTATTTATGTAAAGTTAGAACAGTTTATTAAAAATAGATCAAAACTTGGGTAAGGGTTGGTAAATATTTTGAATATACTTACCACCCTTATTACCACATGTTTTTATTATAAAAATGCAATCTAACATTTCTCTCTCTATCAATCAAAGTCAATTCTAAAAAAAAAAAAAAAAAATGTGGTTCACAATGGTGATAAGTATATCCAAAATACTTACCTACCCTTATCCAAGTTTTGCTCTTAAAAATATTATAGATTATTCCTTTTTCTTTTAATAAAGGGCTAAGCTTCCATTTAAAAATTAAAAGAGTACATACAGTAAATTTCTTCATGGTCATGACATAGCACTTGCAAGTTGTAAATGTATGAGAACTTTAAAAAAACAAAATAAAGAGATATAAAGGAAAAATAATTTAAATGAACAACAAAAGCAGTCTAACAAGATAATGACCAAGAAGAAGACTAAGGCTGACAAAATAGAAATAAGAGAAGTTGGGTTAGCTGAGACTTCTTAGGGGTAGTTGGTTGCCCTCACCAAGGAGGAAGTTGCAGCTAGTGATATAAAAGGCCCTAGGGCATGGAATAAGTGAGAGTGTTCAAAAGATTGAGACCTAACTGAAATGGGCATGCATGAGCCACTAATCAAAGAACTAAGGTACAGATTTAGCCGCCTGAATCTATATAAATCATGAACTTTAGTGTTAATTAATACCATAAATTTATCAACTCCAAATATTGCAAGGTCAGACTCATGATTTTTTTTTTTTTTGCAAGCGGAAGCCGAGGAGGGGACGCTGATGCCATTCGAACGTCAAAGAAGAGAAGCAACACCGTTGCCTGCGATTGTCGAGGAAGGAGGTGGCATTGATGTCTACGATCGTCAAGTGGGGAAAAGGACTCTCGCTGATGATAGTAGGGGGAAGAGGACTCTCACGGTTGAGAGGAGCAGACGGTCATCGAAGGGGGAGGAAGTAGAAGGCGATATATTCGCGATAGGGAAGGAGAAGAAATCCGGTGTGAGAGACAAGGTTGATGAAGAGAGCGAGGTCAAAGGGTAAGATGAAGGGGTAGATCTTAGAAAGGTCAGAGAGATGGTAGGGATGGAAAGGAGAGAAAAAGAGACAGAGAGAGGAAGGGCGACTCTTACTCTTAGCGCGATTACGTCACGGTTTGCGGAAGAGAGGAAGAGAGAAGGCAAAAAAAGAGAGAGGGAAGGTTGTTCGATGGTCAGAGGGCTCTCCCCGGTGCCAGAAACGGCGCCAAAGAGAGGGGAAGCTGCTTCAAGTTTTCGGAAGGGAGGGTTTTCAAAATAATGAGAATGAGAGACCTTTCAAAATTGATTATAGTCCTTTGGATCCGAGCTCTTCTCCCTCGCCCTTTTAAATTTCACATATCAATGAAGTTTTTTTTTTTTAATAGGAAATTGGAGCTTTGCTCTACTATAGCCAGAGCACCCACGCCCACCCCAAGGCTCGGACCGGGAGACAACAAGGAATTTTACAATTAAGCTTACTTGTGGGGCTCGAGCCTAAGACCTCTAAGAAAGCTTCAGCCTCATGCCTCGATCAATGAGGTTGCCCTTTGGGGACTCAATGAAGTTGTTTCTAATATTCCTATAAAAAAAGTTGTTTCTTATAAAAAATTTTAAAAAAAGATTATATCAATGGCTAATTGGACTCTTGAGTTGGAGAAAATGAGAAATGGAAGGGTTGGTCTTTGAGCTAGATATAAAAAAGAAAAGAAAAGAAAAGAATCAAATCCTATGCTTGGAAAATGGTTCATTGTAGGAATGCATCTTATGAGTTCATCCCAAGAATATGAATAGGTAAGATGAAGAGTTCCCTACTCTCCCCTTCCCTACCGTTATTCTTTTAATTAGGGTTGTAAAAACCATGCAACACTGCAGACCAACTGATCTCGTCGAACAAGTAACAAATGTTTAGTTGAAAAGATAGGGAACCAGTCGAAACGATACAAAATGAGTTATGGGGAGGCAGTCCCTGTAAAGATAGAGAGAGATAATTTGAGATGGAATGGACTATAAAGATTTGAAAAGTTTCTACTCGATATGGGAGAGTAAAGGTCGTCTTTGAAAAAGTGAATTAAAGGCCGTCCTTGAAAAAGTGAGTCGAATCTTTCATAAGTGCTTCTTTGGGTTTCATCAGATTGTATAAGATTTCATTGTAGATTTGGAGTTGCTTATTTGAGAACTTTGGTTTTCATGTTGCCCAACCTAGAAATTGTAGAGGATTCCATAGGAGATTCGGAGTCGCTTCTTCATGTAGCCTGAGGTAGAAATTGTTGTTCAATGGTCAAAAATATCGTCCTCCATCCACCTTTACAAGAAAAAGGGGCCCTAGGATGTGTGAACTTATATGGGGCCTTTGAATTGAGAGGAATGATAGAATTTTCAAAGGGATTGAGAGGTCTAAAGAGGATGTGCAGGCACCGTTAAGTCTCTCTATGAGTATTGATGTTAGTTATCCTTCAGGTCTTATTTGGCTTAATTGGAGCTCTTTGGGGCTTTATCTTTTTACGCTCCTTGTATTCTTTCATTTCTTTCCTCCATGAATGTTCATGGTTACATCACAAAGAAATTCCTTTGCAGATAAAGAGACCAAAGAACGAACTTTTTTTCTTTCTCCAAATAGCTTTTAACAACTACTTGAAAAATTGATCACAACATCAATCAACTAGAGTGGAATTTGTAGAAAACAACCAGAGCTGTCTCCAATTCTAACTCCCCAACCTAACTCCAAAAGAAAATCGTCTAGTAGCATTCTCATGAGCTAAAGTAAGGTATTTTCTGGGAGGTGAGTTGTATTTTTTAAAAACAATGAATGTAATAATGAAAATATGTTTAGTCGTCCATTTTTTTAGAACTTGTTTGTCCCCATGCGTAGTTTTTAGAATTGAAATTCTTATTCTAAAAAAATGCATGCTGATGGCTTACGATTATTCATGTGCACAGTAATATATCCTATTTTAGAAAGATCTCAATACATTTTTTAAATCAACTCTACACAATAGTTTTCAAGAACTATTCAGCATAAAACTTCTTAACGACTCCTTAACACTATGCCCCCTTCGCAAAACAGTAGGTTCTTTCAAAGAGTACAAGGAAGATGTAAGAGAGGAGTCTGATAGACCCCCGCTTAGACAAGTCTATAAGGGGAGAGGCTCGAGGAGCAACTCAGGGGCAAGACAGTAATTCTATCTTAGTTTATTAATTATCTTTTATTATTCAAGTGTACTTTTGTGATGTAATGTCTTTTGTATTTAAGGGGGGTTAGGCCTTGGGAGAAGGCATGTCGAAAAGCTTGTGAAGCAAGGAATTACCAAGAGGTAGTTCAGGGAGAGTTCCACCCTCTCGAATGGTGGCTAGACTGTGTATTTTGTGACGATTACCCCGTTAATCTACTCATATTTTGGGATAAGTTCCTAATTACTGATTGCATCATATTTAATTACGATAAGTGTTCAGGTACATTGACAGTGTTGTATCAGTCTGCCAACAAAAGATCAGCACAACATGTTACCTACTACACTAGCTACACAAATTTATTTTAATTCCAAGCCAATTCTATCATTTTTTGAATCTACACCCAGGGCTCTAATAGTTCACATATTTGCTCTTCTTAGAAGTCCCCCACAAGGTTCAGTACCATACTTATAATTACAGCTAACTTGTGCCAGAAAGAATTTGTTTCAAGAATTCTCCATAGCTATTTTTTTCCTGGAGTATTGTGAAAACCAAGTCCTACTTTCCAACAAACGAGCCACCTTCCTCCTATTAACAAAATGGAAATTACCTTGAAAAATAAGGAGACTACGAAACCCTGTAAAAGCCACCAAAGTTGACAGATAAACTACCCTGTAATGTTTTAAGACTTATTTAGGATGACACCTTCATATTTAACTTGAAACCACTTTGTTCCATCCTCTTTGATGTCTCTGCAGAACCCAAGCATGTGACTTGCATCAACATCTTTAACCTATACCATAACCTGGACGTTCAAGAACAACAAAGAAGTCCATACTGTATACACCCGTAACAGGGTCATACTTTTTTGTATAACAAACATCATATCTGAAATAAACAAAAAGCTGAAAGAACAGCTTAAGGGCCAGTGATAAGGCCTCCCTCGCCCAAGGAAACTACTTACCAAATGTATTCTAATAAAAAATAAACAAAGAAAGATGATGACACAGTAGAAGGGTCTTACTTGGTTCCACGTATGAGGTATTTTTAAGCTTGGTTGAGGCCTTTTAAAATGTTTTTATATATGCTTGATAGTCCTCGGCTATTTTCACGGGACAACCGCTTGACCCTACTATATTTAGTTGTCAAGGTAACTCAATAGGTGGCTACCATGGATTGAACTCATTCCCTCTAAACACTTATGATTCTCAAGACTTTTATTTGACTACCACATGCCAAACTCATGATGATTAAAGTCTTTTACAATATACTTATAATGTTATACACCTACTTCACAATACTCATTGCAACTCTAGGAAAAGGAAGAAAGTACGAAAGCTGTTCCGCTAACACCAGTTGATACAATGTAAGTCCAATAATCCCTTATAGCCTATTAACAACTTACAGCTAACACCAGTTGGTCCATGTAAGTCTAATGATCCATTAGATATTAACAACTTCCATTATTGCAACTTGAAATAGATTTTCTTTACAAAAAACATTTACTCTCAAATTTTCCAACAATGGAAGCCCGCGAGATAGGTAATAAGTCAACCATTTACTGAATCACTGCACCAGGAAGGTTTTAACCACCTTCATGGTCTTTAAAATGTGTAATAAGTCAGCCCATCCTTTAATTTTTGCATCTTTTAAGGTTTCAGTTTAAGGTTTCTTCTGAAATTAAGATTCCATGAAACAAACACCTCAGACAAAAAATTCTTTGCCAAAGCCTCTTTTTTAGGGGATAAAGCAAATAAAAGAGAGTGCCTTTCTGCGAGGGGGCCATCTGAAAGCCAAGAATATTTCCAAAATGATATGTGACCTGTGATCCAACTTTATAGAAGATTTTGTCAATGAACAAGTTATAACTTCTTTTTTTTTTAAAAAAAAAAAACCATGAACAAGTTATAACTTCAAACAAGCTTTTTTCTCCACCTTTCATCAAGTCCTTGGGAGATTCTGTCAAGCTTGTTCATATCTTCAAACAAGTTATAGTTGATTGCTGATAGAACAAAACAAAAGCTTATTTTCAGCAAATGGGAAGTTTGCAACAAGATTTTCCATTTTCCATTCCAAGGCTAAACCATCAACATTGCTCGTCCTTCAAGCTTTAGTTGACAACCAACTATATTAACTAAAAAGAAGAAATGTTGAGATGTTTTATCTCAATCCTCCAGTAGCTTAAGTCTTTCTTCCTCTAGGCTTCCTACTAACAAAACTGAAAATTTTGTCAACAAAAGGCATCCTTGAATCCACTTTCTCCACCTTCCATCAAATCCTTCGGAAGATGGCATCGAGTTCAAATTGAAGGGAATCTCATTTCTTCTTCAACTCTCAACCAACTCATTAGCAAATTTCATTTGTATTTTCAATTAGCAGGAACACTACAGAAAAAATCTTGAAATAATACCAAGGGTCCATCCAAGTGGTAAGATCCCAGTCTTTTTGAAAAATTCAGTTCCAAGAGCCCTTAAACTCAGGGCTTCTCCAACACCAATATCTAAGAATGGCAACAAGAATATCGTCTTCAGTAGACTCCGTTTTTAGCCCTCTACTATCTTAAGGAGACACATGGTTCCAATATTGTAAAAATGAGATGGAGAAGTGATGATATTTTCTGTTTCTTGAAACAAGGAACAAGTTTTTCATTGTTACAGCCTAATAAACACATCCAAAAGGAACCACCACTAGAACCAACTAAAGAAACAATCCAAAGTGACGTTCAAAGAACCCCAGCCAATTAATATCAATTGTAAAGGCTATAATATCTAACCTCAACTTCTAAAGAAACCAAGAAAGGTACATATTTTCACTAACTCAAGTACTTCCCCCCAATCTCTTGGTTGCCCGTTGAAAATTGCAGTGGTTTATTCCCTTCCAAACTCGTCTCCAAATAATTCCATTTTATTTATACAAAGCTTCTTTATTTTCCTCTTGAAAGACGACTATAAATGCATTTTGAAAATTCCCCGATGATTCAAATATTCTTAACCAAGAGCACTAATCCTCCACACTACATATGAGAAGCCACTAAAAAATCTCTATGAACTTCAAAGTATTGACGATCCCAGACTAATTGACATATAAAGTCAATCCTTCAAAGGGAAATATACACTAGATCTTCAAAATACTTATTCCATTCCAACTAGAAACTTGCTTCTCAGAATCCTAAGAATTCATCTTTTATAGCCTCAAAAGCAGTCAAAATACCTCCCACATAGCTGCACAAGGACAACTATAACAATAAGCCTAATCCTTTTCCAGGGATACTGCCATAGAAAATCCTGTGGATGGTGCTTCCTAATTCCTCAAAAGCAATGCACATCTTCTAAATTATAGCAAATTGAATAACTTTTGCTTCAAAATTTCCCTGTGATATGCCTCTAACTGTCCATGCAAACCGTTAGACTATCTTTGGCGTTTGATTTATCATATAATTGAAGGTAGATAGTAGTGATTACAAAATAAGACAAAAAAACATTTCGGAAAGCACCAATATTCCACATCCTCCATCAAGTCAACAGGGAAAAAGGAAACCCTAGGTGAGATTGTTAAGAAACTAGTACTAATTTCATTGCTCCCTTCCAGAGTCAATCACTTCATGGTTTGGGAACAAAATATCCATTGTTGTCAGATCAGAAGGCCCTTTTATTTATGATAGTTCTGCTCTACTTGTAAAGAAGTTTCCATTGTCATAAGAACAAGATGGTTTATCTACCCTACAGTAGTACACCTATACCCAGTGTGGAGATATGTATGAGTAGAATTCTTCAAACTCCAACTAGTTACAACCATCATGGAGTGACCTAATGGTCAAGAAATGTCTTAAATAACTAAGAGGGTTCAATTTTTGGTGGCCACCCACTTATGAATTAATTTCCTACAGGTTTCTTTGACATCCAAATATTATAGGGTCAGGCGGTATTTACTGTAAGAGTAGTCAAAGTGAGCATAAGCTGGTCCGACAGTCACGAATATAAAAAAAACTAGTTACCAAAACTTAGAGATAAAGCTAAACTGCCCTGGAAAAGATATGCAGACATAGAAAGTTGCATAAATATTGATCAAACCTTCCAGAGAACATACTAAGGTTTCCAAAAACCTACCCATCAGCCGTAAACAAGACTAAAAACTTGCTAATCTATCCAACATTAAGATAACTAGCCAATAAAAGCCAAGAAAACCAATTAAAGAATAACTTGGCACAAGACTACCTATCTCTATCTGCCCAAGAAAATGCAAGAAACAATACAGTAAACATAAAATTCCTTCGATAACTCCCGTTACCTGGCCTAGAGACGGGCGTGGTTATCCTGGATATACTGGAGCAAAGCTCCGGTTTACAAAAAAACATAAAAAAGAAATGCTAACCTATCTCTAACCAACCGTAAAAACCCCAACTCAACCAAAGAAAAAGGAAAAAAGAAAAAAGAAAAATACACATTCAATCCCTAAATAAGCCCAAAAATTAAGAACATAAACAGCACTGAATCAAAGTAACTAACCAATTCCGACCAAGCACTTCCTCCGCTCGATATCCAGTAACCATTTCGAAGACGGTGTTGACATAAATGATGGGATGGCCAGGCTCAAGAGAATCGGTGACGACGAACCCACATGGCGCAGTTTGGAACAAATTCTCGACAGGGAAAGGAAGAGGCCCGCCATCGTTGAGTAAGAAGCCCTCCTCCTCGTCTCCGCTCAGATCCGAATTACTATCCCACTCCATTTTCCTTTCTTCCAAAACCCAAATATTCCCTTCAACCCATTTGCGTATATCCAATTAGGATGAAGACCCAGAAAAAATTACGCCGATCAGAGCCCAGAAATAGGGATTTCAGCACAAGAACGAGCAATTAAGCCGGTGGGAACACTCGGAAATCGAAATTGAAGAAAGTTAAACGGTTGAAAGATGGAGAGAAACAAGGATTGGTTAGGTAAGAGTTTAGCTCAGGGATTGATGGGGTTGATAAAAACTTGGGTTGATTTCTTGTTCGGTCACCAGCGATGAGAGAAAAATCTTGAAGGATAGAGAGAAACTGGGTGGTTATGGCTGAAAGGAAAGGTATGAAATGGCCTTTTGCGGCTTTTACGAGATTGGATTTTACTGTGGGGTTCGAGCGCGCGATTGAGAGCTTTAGGTCTACTTATTTTATTTTTTTTTTGGTTCGAAACCAAACTTATTTTTGTATACTCATATTGTCAGGCTCTAGGATTACCCAAATTACATGTCATGTACTCTTCAACCACATATTGCAATTTTTGTGAGAACGTTTTTATTTTTGTATCAACTTGTATATCTTGTTTACAAGAGATATTTTGTGTTTTTTCGGGTTTGTATTAGGTGTGGGATGCAGTGAAAAAATTGAATTGATTTAATCTTGAACCATGGAAAATGATTTGAGTTTCTCTTTTACCTAGGAAAAAAAGTGTTGTGCCGTGTAAGAGGACCATCAATAAATATCCAAGAATGAGTATTAGAGAGTGGAGTATGAATTTTCTATAAACCACTATAAACCTTTGTTGTCTTTTATTTTTTACAATTTCAATTTTGTATATTATTCTTGTTAGTTCATTAAATAGGTCTTACTTGAGTTGAGTGATTATTTAGTTTAACAAAGTAGATTATTAAGTACTAAAAAAAAGTAGATTATTATTCTTTGAAAAAAAATTAGTGGACAACCCTATTCAACTCCTCATCATTGATAGAGTTACTTTTACGGTGTCTATTATAATTATAAAAAAAAAAAATTAAAGTAATTTGCTTATAGCAAATTTCAACTTCCTTTTTAAAAAATGCTCATTCTACCCACGCAATTTCCCCCTTTTCTACTTTTGGGATTTCTTGAACTCCATGGCCAACCTCAGCCCTCCACGATGTTGCAATAATTTCTAAGAAACTACTTGAAATTAATTGTTCTTCTTGTCACACCAATTGCTAGAAGAAACATCCGCGCCATTGTCATCGTCTTGCTTCTGAACGAATATGTCGCGGGGCCTCATATCCATGTAGTGTGTTGTCGTTCATTAGTTAATTTAGTCGATTATGTACATTGACTTCGTATTGGACCTTCTTCTGCTTGCAAGATTGATAAAAATGTTTGGTTGATCGTTTACTAAAGTTGCTTGGAGTGTTGTATCGGTCAAGTCATCGGTGAGGTAAAGGTTCTACCTTTGATGAAGAAAAAGAACCAAACCATTTTTAGAGATCAGTTAGTTACACAAACCTCCATTTATTGCACCGTTTTCCGTTTCCACCATGGCCCTAGATTTCTATATCGTGTTTGCCATTTGATTTCTTCTTTTCACTCTCTTTCAACCTTGTCTTCAAGGTTGAAAGAGAGTGAAAAGAAGAAATCAAATATAACTTAAATATCTTATTTAGATTTATCTTATACTTTCGTCATTATCTAAGCGAACAGTGATTTTGGAAGGGTTGAATCATGATTTTACTTTTTTTTTTTTAATACTTGAATCGTTGATAGTCTTCTATCACTGTTATTGTTTGCCTTCAATCAATTTCACTCATTGTTTTCAATTAGTTGATTGAAGTCTATCAACAAACTTATTGAAGCCTATAAGCTAAATGATTGAAGGCTATCGTGACTCTCTTAAGCATTTTGACAAACAGGTTGTGAAGAGTGGTAATTCGATTCAAGATGCACAATCGATTCCTAATTCTCCTATTGTGGAGAATGATTCTTCGTTTCGTCGATTTCGTCGAAGTGATTGAAGGTTATCACCAAACTGTTTGAAGACTATCATCAAATTGATAGAATCTATCAGCTGAAAATTGATTGAATCTATCAATTGAAAACTAATTGAATCTATCGACTGAAAACTGAGTAAATCTATCAGTTGAAAATGATTGAATCTATTAACTGAAAACTGATTGAAGAGTGGGCATTTTGATCATTTCACTAGAAACGCCCTATTTTTATGTTGTACATGATTTTTTTTTTAAATGTGCTATTGATATTATTTTTTGGTTTTTTTTTGTTATACATGTAAAATCCTATTTTGTTTCGTTTTTTTTAAAGAATTACATAGTTTATCACCTTTTTTAAAAAAAAAATTGAGAGGTATCACAAATCCTACATAAAGACTACTATTACTCTCGACTTGAAATATAGTCTGTTACCTTTGAACGTTCAATTTGATTGAATTTGTTAACGATTGCAACCACATGCTAATTTTTTTTTTTTTTTTATCAATTAACTGTTCGAAGTTCGTTAAATGTGTACAATTGGCCCAATAGACTATGTGTGCAATAAATTAAATTTCAAAATTTTAGGTTTATATAGTCGAGGTTGGTAGACCCAAACCTAAATAAACTTTGCTTCTTACTTTTGAAGCTCCAACATACTTAACATGTAAACCATACGGGTGTGTTTGTTTTTGGTAGAAAAGAGTGCAGTGGAAAAGAATGAAGTGGTTAATAGTAGTTTGAAGTGGTTAACTACTCGTTTGGAGATTGAAGTTAATAGTAGTAGAATAGTCAACTATTTGTTTGAAGATTGTAGTTAATAGTGGTTGAGAGATAAATTTGATGTGAAGTTTAATAAAATTTAATGTAAAATTTGATAGAAGGGTTAAAGAGTGGTTGTTTACTACAAAAAAACAAAC
>JBBMKA010000020.1:8770757-8810965 GCA_037833695.1 Sechiopsis laciniata | reverse complement strand
TTTTTTGGAGTCATAGGCTTCCTCCCTTTTGTAACTATGACCTTACTTTCTTATTTGCACATTGGCAACAACTTTTGCAATGCCCTTTTTTTTTCTTTTTTTCTTTTTTTTCTTTTTTTTTTCATTGATCTTTGAAATGTTTTGTTTCTCATCAAAAAATCTTATCAATGAAAGTTTTCTGTTTCCTATCAAAAAAAAATATTTTTTTTAAATACGAAAAACTAGGATGACTTAGCCTACGATGCCAAAGTAAAATAGTTTCTTTAACAGGAGAAGAACTAATACTACTTAAACTCTGAATTTTTTTATTACTAGATGTTTCCTCTTCAAAATAGTAGAGACCATCCAACATTCTAGCATGTCCAATCATCTCCCCCCAACTCCTGAACCTGAAAAATACAGTAAGTAGGAAAGAAAGTAACACGACAGTTAGCATCTTCAGAAATCTTACTTACAGATAACAGGTTGCAGGTTAATTTAAGGACATGAAGAATAGATTTTAAAGTTAATATTTTTATTTAAAAGAATGGTTCCTTTTCCTGCAATAGAAATGAAACTTTCATCCGCAATTTTAATTTTTTTTTCTTTAAAATATGAAGGAGTGTATGAGGTAAAAAATTGGGAAGAAGCAGTCATAAGGTCAGATGTTCCAGAATCGATGATCTATGGAGATGAATTAAGAAAAGATAAGGCTAAGGGATAATTACCTGCTTATACCAAGAAAACACAAGAATTACCAGATGACGATGCGATCTTTAGCAGTTTCAGGAGTTGATGATTTTGCTCTTGACTCAGAGAACTAGTGTCAGCAACAAAAGTACTAACAACATTACCTGTTGAAAAAAATTGGCTATTACGTGAGCCAGAGTCTGCTATTAATAACAACGTCGAAATCGTGTTACATAAAAAACAGCAACAATGAAATTAATTTCAAATCCAAATATTGAAAATAATCACCAATTGCAAAACTCCAAGCAACTGCCAAAATGCTGAAATAAATTTGGTGCTTAACAATTCAATTTCAAAATGAAATTTCTCAAGACTATTTGAAATACCACAGGAGGTGCTCAAAATGGCTGATTCACCGCTGAAATGCAAATGTGAAATTAATTTCACAAAACTCCAAATCTCTGTACACTTGTAGCAAATCCAACTTGCAAATGTGTTAAAGACAAAAAATTAATTTTATGCTAACACACATCAAATCAACTTAGAATTCCACATAAAAGTCAGCAATATCAAAATTGAAATTGATTTCAATTTTAAATTAGCCACTCAATCTATCCAATCAGCACCTAGTAATCACAATTCATGACCCAATAGAAATTCACGGAGGAGATAATGCCAAATTTCACTACTCAATCCACAAATGAATGCCTGAAGCGTTGGATTTTCAAAATCCAATTTAACGCAATAGCTGCATCACGCTAACGAGCGGATTTCGTGAAAGAGTGATTTCGAATAACACGCCGGCAAAATCCGAGCAAACAGATCGGTGATGCTTTCTCAGATCTTTGTTTAGAGTTTCTGAAAAATTTACGGTATTTGAAAATAAATTCTCAAAAAGTAGAGATTTTCAGAAAATTACCATGTCAATTTTGTGATAGAAATAAGTTCTATTCTATTAATTGATAATTTTTAATGTTTACAATCTTCTCCTTAAAAATGTAAACCCTATTCTTTAAAGAAGGAAAGAAATCCCTACAAGGAAATTACATATTAAAGGAAAAATCTGCATATGGAATAAGTATACAAAGAAAAAATCAATCAAATAAATCAACATAATCCATGGGGTTGTCTTTCGTCGTTCGTTTCATGGAAAATTTAAAAGTGATAGGTTCAATTCATGGTAGCCACACCACCTACGTAGAAATTAATTTTCTACCAATTTCCTTGACATCTAAATGTTGTAAACTCAAGCGGTATGTCTAGTGACATTAGTCGAGGTGCACGCAAATAGTCACATATTAAAAAATAAATAAATAAAATAATAATTAAAAAACAAAAAAAAATTATAAATGCTGGAGTGAAACGTAGAGATGGTATAGTTGTGAGGAACTTTTGCATTTGGGCCACAAATGTGAATTGGACATTGTCTGGAGAATGAATGTGTGGTTGTTAGATTGGACAAAGGACCACAAATGCCACAAAGGAAAAAGGAAGGCTGGCTCATAACATAATTCCCAGGGAATCGTCCATAACAAAGGGAAGAAGAAGTGAAAACATTTTGTTGAATCAAGCAACCAAGATCCAGAAGAGAAGAAGTGCACCGCCAACGTCCAAGGATTCATCCACAAAGGATTACTTTAATCATGCTGCAGTTTTGGAATCGTTTTGCTTTTGTGTTTAGCACATTACTATCACGCCATTTAGTTTTATCTAGTCGGTTTTGTAAAGCACGCCTTGGAGACGAGGTGTTTTAAAGGGGCCGGTAATGTAAGAAGGCAATTTGACAGTCCTTAATTTTCAAAAAGAAAATGATTATCAAACGAGGCATAAATTAGTGCATATAAATAATAATGAAAAAAAAGTAGAGATATCAAAACAACAAGAATATAGAATCCAGAAATATGTTTATTATATACCAGCAGATTGCTACAGCCTAGAACCATAATTTATGTTCATAGGTAAAGAATAATATCCTTGAAACTGATACTGCTGCAAAACTTGATGAAAATGAATCCATAATAACACATATATTCTCCTATCAGAACCATCAAGTGACAAACTAGAAATGAATTACAAATGAGCTGGTAAGGTGTTTAATGCTTTGTAATGGTCATGATATATCTACCTATACTTCTCTATAAATGAACAAAGAAATAACCAGCAGGATTACCTAGAGAGATCAAGAGTTCATCATCTCCCTTATATGTGAAGCAAGTCTTTGTGTGGAATAATAATCAAACGAATCATCGATGTTTTTTATCCCAAACACGAAATCCAGAGCATCTTGATATTTTCTTGCTTTACAATAACCATCCACTACAATCTTGTACGTAAGTTCATTGGGTCTGCATTTGTTCTGAATCATGTAACTAATGACTTCATCTACCTCTGCAAACATTCCGTGTCCTGCATAGCCCGACACAAAAGTGTTGTAGGTGAATATGCAAGGACAAATCCCCCGAGCTGTCATCTCAGACATAATTCTAATAGCTTCTTGCATGAGCCCTTGTCTGCAAAAACCTTTAATTACGGTGTTGTAAGACACGAGATCGGGGTTTTCGCCAGACTTTACAAGCCCCTTGAGGATTTCTTCTGCTTTCCAGCATTCTCCTCTTTTTGCATACATGTTCATTAAGCTATTGTAGGTGACCATATCTGGTTGGAGTCCACCTTCACGAATCAAGTGCAACATCTCGTGTGCTCTTTCATACATATTATTTTTAGCGAAAATTGATAGCATAGAGTTAAATATAACCATATCAGGCTTGTATCCATTCTTCACCAACTCCTCAAATGCCCTTTCCATTCCTCTAACTGCTCTGCACTTAACGTTTGCAAGAATGAGGGTTCTCAAAAGAACCCAGCTGGGGAAGATATGACCATCATAAATGTCTTTCTCAATACTCTCTAAGCCTCTCACATTTCTCCCTTTTGCATAGCAATGGAGCATCAATGAGAACGATGTTTCATTAGGTTTGAATCCCTTGTTCCTCATATCTAGTAAGACAGATTCTGCTGCTTTCCAATCCCCTTGCCGAGCCAAAGCATTTAGAAGCGCGTTGTAAGTTGTAACACATGGTGTGAATCCAGCTTTAATCATTTCATCATACATCTTTGCTGCATCAATCTCTGAGCCACAACGTCCATATGCGCTGATCAATGTGTTAAATGTGTCTCTACCTGGTTCAAAACCACAATTTTTCATCTCCCTAAAAACATGGTTCACAAACTTGTGCTTCCCCTTATCACCACACATGGCAAGCATAGTGTTCCATGTTATCCGGTTTGGACAACATCCATTAATTCTCATATCACTAAGTATCTTTATCATTTCTTCTGACCGCAACTTCTTTCCCAACAATGCAAGAATAGAATTGTATGTGCACACATTAGGAACACATCCCGACTTCTTCATTTGGTTAAACAATTGTAACGCCTTGACCTCCTTCCCTGCCCTACCATACGCATTTATGACAGTAGTATAAGTCACAGCATTCGGCATCACGCCTTTAAGTGTCATTGTGTCAATAACAGCAGCTCCTTCATCATAGAATCCAGCCCGAACATAAGCTGCTACAAGCTCATTGTAAGTAACAGAGTCCGGGGCGCAATTATTATCCTCCATTTCTTTCAAGATGTTTAAAGCCTCTGAGTAGATCCCTGCTTTTCCAAACACTTGAAGTAGAGCATTATAAGTGACGGTTCCTGGCTCATAACCACTTGATTTCAACCCAACAAAAAATTCCTTCGCTTCATTTATCAGGCCCTCTCTTCCACAAGCAGAAATCACAGTACTACATGTGAATTCATCAAATTGCAAACCTTCGCTCTTTATTTCATCCAACAAGCCTAAAACTTTATCCCAAGAGCGACCCATTTTCCCATAAACATCAAGCATGACATTGTAAGTAACCAAACTTGGAGACAGCCCACATTCCTTCATTTTTTCAAACATGGCAATGGCTTGCTTATATTTTCCATTGCGAGAATAAGCGTGAAGAATGGTGGTGCAAGCTCGAACATCAAGCGAGTATTTGTCGATAGGAATTTCGTTGAACAGCTTGAGTGCAATCGAATATTTCGACTCTCTTCCAAGAATCCTTATCATAAGTTCAACAGATTTATGATCTAATTTCACACCTCCAGAGCCAGATTTCACCACAAGCCATTCAAACAACAAAATAGCTCTCTCACTATTACCCGAAAGGTCTAGCGCTTTCAACAGACCAACCAAATCGACTTCAAGCAACTCAAACTTAACAGAATCAAAAAAGGCATTCAAGCTATCAAAAGGCTGTTCAGCGATTGAATTAAGCAACCACATACCCTTTTTGGAGAGAAATTGAAGAGGCCCATCGCTAAGTTGTTCCTCATCATTAAGCTCAAATCGCGAAGCTGGTTTCTTCAAATAAGGCCCATCTCGCCGATTCTTGTTCAAATCCACTGAAAGTTGAAGAGAAGGCAAATGGGCAACATTCTTTTGAGCAGCATTCACAGGTTTGAGGCTGTGAACGCTGTCATCGGGCGGGAGAGAGAGTTGGAGAAGATGCTGAAGAAGGGTATCGATCGGAAATGAGGAAGAGGGTTTGGATGGGGGAGGAGGGGGAAGAGGTGTGGAATTGAACTTCAGAGTTTGAGCTGGTTGATTGGGCCTACTCACGGGAAGTGGGCGTATGTTTGGCAGGATAGCACCTTCCATTTGAGGTTCGTCGAGCTTTTGGAAGGGATAAAAATGGCGGAATTGAGCTCGATTATTGGAGGGGAAGAAGGATAAGAAGACTAATTTCAGAGAGTAAAAGGGTTGGCTGATGCATTTGGGCTTCGTTCATAGAAAGGGGAGGGGCTAATGGGAGAAGGAACGGTTGGTTTACATTTAGATGAAGAATAAGATTTGACATTTGAAGCCACATATAACTTATTTGGTTTCTAACTTGGGAGAAAATGTTGGATAACATGATTTTTTTTTTTTTTTTTTTTAAGCTTTTGGGATGGGGTTTTTGAACTTTCGTTGTGATTTTTTTTTTTTTTTTTTTTTTTTTTTGAGTGGGGATGGAGAACTAACAAACCCACATAGAGAGCACCTCTCAAATCATATAAGAATCAAATATCGATTTTCGATTTTGAACTCGTGGTCGTGACTGTGATTATGGTTATGGTTATAGTTATTAGGTAGTACAAAATGTTACAAGTTATAAATTTGTAACCTCTTCATTATTATTTTTTTTCAATAAAATGATTAATCTTTTTTCTCTTTTTTAATTTTTTAAATTAGATGATTAGCCATTAGAAAGGAAATGACAATTTAATGGTGGCGCGTTGGTTATTTTGATTGGTGGTAATCCATTTCGACTCTCACTCACGCGTTTGGTCCAGTGCCCTCTATATAGGATTTGTTGGTCCTCTCCCCCAAATTTGTACTAAAAAAAATTGAGTTATTAATTTAGGGTAAAATATAAATTTAGTCCTATGATTTGAAGAAAATTAGAGTTTAGTCCTCGTGGTTTCAAAAAATTAGAGTTTAGTCCCTATGGTTTGGAGAAATATATAATTAGCCCATATGGTTTTAAGAACTAGAATTTAGTCCATATAGTTTGATAAAACCTAAAAAATATTCTTTGTCATTTCTAATCATTGGCAAATTAAGTACTTGAAAGTTGGTTATTTATGTGTCAATGATGAAATTATGAATTAAGTGACTGATATAACAAACAAAATCATATCATTCATGCAGGATAGTGAGATTCCATGTACTCGTACGATAAGGACAATATTTTAGATTATATAGAACCATAGAGACTAAATTTTAATTTTTAAAACCATAGAGATTAAATTCTAACATTTTTCAAACCATTGGAACTAAATTCTATATTTCTTCAAAGCATATGGACTAAACTCTAGTTTTTTAAACCATGAGGACTAAACTCTAACTTTTTTCAAACCATAGGAACTAAACTTATATTTTACCCATTAATTTATTTAAATTGACTTCAATTTAGTTTTTTTTTTTTTTTTTTTTTTTAATGAATGGGTTGGGTTGATTAGTGAGTTAATTTAAAATTAATTTAGGTTTACCATAATACAAACAAAGCAGAGCCATTGACCATGTCAATTCTCATAAAGCAATTAAATTCTCACAGCAAGGTCTTGACCAGATCGGAATAACAAGATTTTATTGGAATGCAAACAAAGTATCTCACATTGATTAGATGAAGGGAAGATCATTAGTATATAATTGATGACAACCATCTCCAATGGTATAAGGCATTTGGGTGAAACAAAAAACAAAGTCACGAGGGTGTATGTCCAAAGTGGACAATATCATATCAATGTGGAGATCTGGGTAGGGTTGACATCCTTATCATTGGTATTAGAGTCATGTCCTAAACATAACCATGTCGTTAGAACATTTCGGTGTAGGACAAAGACATTTGGAGCTCCAAGACGAAATGTTCCGATAGCTTTGCCAGACTAGTTGTTTAGTCTAGATGTGAGCTAGACAAATTAACTAGAAGTGTACTCTCAAAAGAAGAGGAGCTAGTCGGATATATAGTCATTGCGAAAATCCGTGCTATCGAAGAGGTAGTCTTAGGAGAAGAGGTGTAACAGCCCGACCTTTTTCTGCCCTTGTAAATAAGGTATTTTTGTTTCTCGAAATTCTCGAAGGAATTTTAAATTATTAAATAGCTCAGAAGGATCCTATAGGCCTTGTCCCGAAAGGGGCAAGGTTGTATTTGTCCTAAGAGGGTTACTTTGGTAATTTAAACCTTAATGATATTTTTGTAAATTCTATGCTCTTGGAAAATATTTAAATAGAACCTTTTCCTCTCATTTGTTGCCCTAGTTCTCTTTTTCCTCCAATCATAGAAACCCTAGCTCCCAAGTCTCTCTCAAGGCCCCTCTTTCTCCATTTATTTTTCTCATTGATTTACGTGCTCGAGCACTCCGAAATCATGATCTCTGCTCCAGAATCGAAGTTCTATTTACTGACATAAAAAAATGTGTATTGGATTGATCAGAATCGTCTCAAAACTCATTCAATAGCCAAATGTATTCTTTATTTTTCCGTCGCAGACATGTTTACTATAAAAACGTGATCAATAGGTTGATCACGCCTCGGGAGAAGACCCGACTGACTTGCTTCTCTGCAGGTACCTTGAATGCGTTTACTGAGAATACGCTACCAAAGCGATTCTCGAGCCTCCGTTCGAGCAGTGCAGCACCGCCTGATCGCCAGGATCGACACGTGTCTCACCCAGCAATGCTGATCTTTTTTTAGCCTTAGGTTCGATTCAAATCACCTACTAAAGTAGCGCGCGTCGTCTGAACCTAGCCGCGATCCATTTCTAAGCCTGTAGCATTTCCTGAACCAAGTTGCACGCCTCTCTGAGCCAATTAGCCCACTCCGAACCGGTTGCCAAACCTGTTGAGAAGCCATTTCACACGCCGTCACTGTTGACAGTTGACAAAAAATTCCATAAACTCTATTTTGAGTAATTTCGACGTTCTGAGTTCGTTTTTTTGGGTTTGAGGTGCTAGTTTTGATTCGTTTACTCGTTATAGGTCTTAGAAGTCCAAAAAAAAAAACTTATATGATGGCTTTAGCTTAGAGTTTTGTAGAATTTTTTAATTTCGGCCAAGGTAAAGACATTCTTCACCTAGTTCAAGACTTAAACTTACTAACTAGCAAGTGATAATGTACTATAATTGACTGGAAGCACAGATGCTCGATTGTTTTATATACTTGTTGCTTGGACTAGATGTTTGTTGTTGGTCTTGATCTAGGGTGTCATTGATGTTTGATATGTGTTGACATGTTAGGTAAGCATGTTATATAAGTTGCACAGGAATAAAATTGAATGATGTCGTATTAGACATAGGAGAATTACACTGCTGTTGTTTAGCCTGATAGGTAAGCATAGTAGCTCGTTTTACCCAAGTACTTTTTCTCTGGTTACTCTGATAGGTTAGCACTTCATAATTGTTACCCATAAATACTCTTATAGAACCCTGGTAGGTAAAATGTTGTGACATGTTACCCAAGAACGTTGTGAGATACCCTGGTAGATAAATGTGCATACACATGTTACCCATGAATGTAGGTAATCATGCATAGAGATGTTATTCAAAGTTAAGTCCAGGGGATTGTGCATGTTATTTGTGTTAGTAATCTATGCACTATTGCTATAAATGTGCTCATTGATCCTATGCAGGGATCCTTACTAAGTTAAAGAGTAACTCTTTAATTTGTGGATTTCCACAGTTACTCATGTGTTGTACTAGGATGGTTGATTGGAACTGAGTGGACCATGGGATGACGTTGTCATTATTCATTGAGTATTGATTTTATTCTTTAAACTTTTCCTTCTGCATGAACTGAATTTTGAGGCATTATACTTACAGTTGGTTTTTTTTTTATAAGTTTTCTACTGTTTTACTTAGGGTACCCTATTATCATTGATTCTTTTGAATTTCGAACTCGATATATATTTTCTTTAATTAAATGGATTGATTGATTTAAGCATGCCTTATTTTATTGTTTAAAAACCATGCATTGGGGTAAAGACCTAGGTTGAGACCCTAGTTCGGGTCGGGTCTTTACAAGAGGAGTTGATCTGAATGTTGCCTAAACGGATTGACTATATGAGGGGAGACTCGATATTTATTGGAGGGGAGGGTTGAATCCTCAAGTGTCGAATGTAGAAGACGAGCTCACGGAGATACTCGATGGAACTTTGTTCGAGGGGAGGATAGTTGGGATGCAAACAAAGTATCCTACATTAGTTAGATGAGCGAAAGATTATGGGTATATAAGTGATGACAATCATCTCCATTGGTATGAGACATTTTGAATGAAACCAAAATCAAAAGTCACGATGGTGTATGTCGTGGACAAAATATCATACCAATGTGGAAATTCGTGAATGTTATCGTTCTTATCAGACTCTAGAGGTAACGGTTTAAAATCTATCATGACTCATGAACTCAGATGTTCTTTTTATTTGATAGACTTTAAGGATAATTTGTCGTCCATATCTTCAACTGAGGGATAGGACCCACCAAAGTAAGGGGGAGGAGTTTAGCATCCGAAAGGGGCCTAAACTTCTCCACCACGAACAACCTAACTCTTGACCAAGTTAGAATTACCACCTTTTATCTACTAGCTCATACTTGGGACGAAGGAACATAAACACACTCCATACAACCCCGAAAGCATAACCAACCATCACAATAATCTCTTTACAATTTTGAAAACGAAAAGCATCAAACAAAAAGGTCAGAAATAACAAGAAGAGATAGTCGATCCAATTTGATGGGCTCGACTTTGTTTGAAGACCAAATCAAGATAACCCAAAGAGACGTTGAAAATAACACCTCGCAAAAATAAATGTCGTTTACACCATTAATTCAACTTTAAAATTCAAATCTTCATATTTTATGCGTTTTTCTAGAATTCCTATTTTATATGTTGCATTTTTATTCTAATTTTATTTTCACTTTTTTTTTTTTGTTATTAAATCATATCATTTGTCATTTTATTTATAAATTTATTTTTTTAGTATAGATTAAAGGAGAGACAAAAAATCCTACATAGACAGTACAACCTCTACCACGATAACAACGTGTCCTCCCAACTAATATTTTATGTTTACTAAAGCCACTTTTTAAAAGTAGCCAAAACTTTACCACAAAACTTAGTTAGCACTATTTTAAATTAAAATACCATTTAGTTCTTCTAGATTTTAAATTTTATTTCATTTTTGTCCTTAAACTTTTAAAAGTATATTTTTATGAACTTTTCAATTTATTTCATTTTTGTCTCTAAATTTTTAAATTTATTCCATTTTGGTTCCTAAACTTTTAAATGTTCAATTTTAATCTCAAAATTTCAAAAAATTAAAAATGGTTTTCATTGAAATTTTTTTGTTAATTCTCTTTAGAAAACTATCGTTTTTCCCTATAAATTTCAACAATATATTCACATTTTTTTTCTTTACTTGTATTAAAAATATTAACATTATTGAACCAAATTCCATTACTATGAATTTCAAATTATTCATAGGGACAATTATTAAACGTTTTAGAAAGTTTGGAAATTATAATTGTACATTTGAAAGTTTAAGCACTAAAACAGAACAAATCAGAGACTAAAATTCAACATTAGAAATTCATGACTAAAATGAAACAAATATCGGGACCATTGTACCCCTATTGTGTTCTCGTGTCATATAATGAATTATATGTTTCTTTTATTAAAAAAAAACAAGTTAATTAATTTTTAGTCGAATTTTAAAAATAAATATATCGAATGGGTCTGTGACACAATTGATTATCTTGTTTAGTGTTAATCTATTTTAACTCCATGATATTTGGCTCTCATTTTATTTGGCCCTCTATTAAGGTTTGTTGGTTTTCATTCCCCTAATTTGGACGAAAAACTTACTAAAACCACTTTTTTAAAACTAACCAAATAATAATAAGAATAATAATAATAATGTAAATTTATTTTTATATGTAAATATATTATTTTGCAAAAAAAATCAAATAATAATCGGTTAATTTTTAATTTTAATTATAAATGTGTTATTATTGACCTTACAAAATTAATGTATTATTATTAAAAATAACTAAAATTAAATATGGAAAAAAGAGTTAACAACAATTAATTAATACTTTTGAATACAATTAATAATTATATTTAAAAAAATTTATGATAGCATATTAATATTAATACAAAATTAAAAAGAAAATAAATAATTTGAATTCCATCTTATTCAAACTAGAAAAACAAAAAAATTAATTTATAGACCTCTCCACTTTCTTAACTATAATGTCAAGATTTTTTATTTGAGAATCAAAATTCTTAATTGTTAACTTTTTCTTGTCTTCAACCTTAGATGTGTCTTGAAGTTGAGAAGCAAAGATTAATAAGCATAAAAAAAACAACTCAAAACAATTAAAACAACATAACATGTCATCATTTTCTCTTGAATAGTTTTAAAATTGCAAAATAAATTCATATTTATGATTAAAAGGTGGAAAATTTCAACCATCCTAATTTCAAAAGTAAGAATCTCATACCTTCATTTTTTTTCCCTCAAAATGTAAAAGATCCGATGACAAAATATCATCTCAATCTTGATCTCATATTCTTATCTTACCTTCAAAAACGAAAATAAATTGCAAAATAAATTTATATTTATGTTAAAATGTGAAAATTTTCAAGGATTCTAGTTTCAAAAGCAAGAATCTCATACTTTCTTCTTTTTTTACCTCAAATTGTAAAAGATCCGATGACCATATATCATCTCAATCTTGATCATTTTTTTATTTCTCACTTTATCGCTATAAATTTTTTAAAAAAAAAAATTGAGAATTTATAACTAACATGTATTAAAAATATTCCTCATTATTCTTAAAGTAAAAAAAAAAAGTTCATAATTTTTCTCCATCCTCTAAAAATAGAATCATGATTACAATTAATCAACCAAACCAATACGACACCAATCATTTCGGTACCAATAATTTTAACCTAAAGTTAAAATTAATATCGATTAAAATTAAAATTTAATCTTAAAAACTAATTAACTTTAATTTATATATTTAATATAAGCACAAAACCTAGCAAAAAAGAACAATAATTAAAGTTAGTAGTCTAATATATATGTTTTTAAGGAAGAATACTAATTCACCAATTTTAAAGAATAATGATCGTTTTATCGATAGGATTTACTTATTTTACAAATTTATAAACTTATTAAACTTAAAACTATATTAAAATATATTAAACGTGCAACACATGTATACATTTTCTAGTTCCCTTTAAACACGTTTTATACTTTTCAGTAAAACAGTGTCTTATACTTTTAAATAATTTGAATTTCATCTTATTGAAATTTAAAAAATAAAAAAATTAAGACGTATTTATACTTCATTTTCTTAACTATAATGTCACATATTTTTTTATTTAAGGAATCATAATTCATGATTGTCAACTTTTTGTTCTCTTCATCCTTAGATGTGTCTTGAAACTGAGAAGCAAAGATTAATGAGCATAAAAAAAAACAACTCAAAACAATTAAAAAAATATAACATGTCATCATTATCTCTTGAATAGTTTTAGAATTGCAAAATAAAATCATATTTTGTTTAAAAGGTGGAAAACTTCAAGGATTCTAATTTCAAAAGCAAAAATTTCATGGAAAATTTCAAGGATTCTAATTTCAAAAGCAAGAATTTCATAACTTCATTTTTTTTTTTTACCTTAAAATGTAAAAGATCCGATGATGATATATCATCTCAATCTTGATCATCTTCTTATCTTACCTTCAAAAAAGAAAATAAATTGCAAAATAAATTCATATTTATGTTAAAAATGTGGAAATTTTCAAGGATTCCAATTTCAAAAGCAAGAATCTCATACTTTTTTTTTACCTCAAATTGTAAAAGATCCGATGACAATATATCATCTCAATCTTGATCTCATCTTCTTATCTTACCTTCAAAAAAGAAAATAAATTTATATTTATGTTAAAAGGTGGAAATTTTCAAGGATTCCAGCTTCAAAAGCAAGAATCTCATACATTCTTCCTTTTTTAACCTCAAATTGTAAAAGATCCGATGAAAATATATCATCTCAATCTTGATCATCTTTTTATTTTCTCACCTTATCACTATAAATAAAAAAATAATTGAGAATTTGTAAATAACATGTATTAAAAATATTCCTCATTATTCTTAAAGTAAAAAAAAAAAAGTTCATAATTTTTCTCCGCTCTCTATTAATTCTTTAAATTATAATCCTCATATAAAAATGTAGTATTACTCTTAAATAAGATAGAATCATGATTTGTAATCAACCAAACCAATACGACATCAATCTTTTCGGTACCAATAATTTTAACCTAAAGTTAAAATTAATTTCGATTAAAATTAATATTTAATCTTAAAAACTAATTAACTTTAATTTATATATTTAATATAAGTACAAAACCTAGCAAAAAAGAACAATAATTAAAGTTAGTAGTATAATATACATGTTTTTAAGGAAGAATACTAATTCACCAATTTTAAAGAATAATGATGGTTTTATCGATATGATTTACTTATTTTATAAATTTATAAAATTATTAAACTTAAAACTATATTCATATAAATTAAACGTGCAACATGTATACATTTTCTAATTCCCTTTAAACACGTTTTATACTTTTGAACACGTTTTATACTTTTGAGTAAAATAGTGTTTTATACTTTTAAATAATTTGAATTTCATCTTATTGAAATTTGAAAAACAAAAAAATTAAGACGTATTTATAGACATCTTCATTTTCTTAACTATAATGTCACAGATTTTTTATTTAAGGAATCATAATTCATTATTGTCAACTTTTTCTTCTCTTCATCTTTAGATGTGTCTTGAAACTGAGAAGCAAAGATTAATAAGCATAAAAAAAAAAACAACTCAAAACAATTAAAACAATATAACATGTCATCATTATCTCTTGAATAATTTTAGAATTGCAAAATAAATTCATATTTATGTTTAAAAGGTGGAAAATTTCAAGAATTTTAATTTCAAAAGTAAGAATTTCATACCTTAATTTTTTTTTACCTCAAAATGTAAAAGATCTAACCATATATCATCTCAATCTTGATCATCTTCTTATCTTACCTTCAAAAAAGAAAATAAATTGCAAAATAAATTTATATTTATGTTAAAAAGGTGGAAATTTTCAAGGTTTCTAGTTTCAAAAGTAAAAATCTCATACCTTTTTTTTTCTACCTCAAATTGTAAAAGATCCAATGACTATATATCATCTCAATCTTGATCTCATCTTCTTATCTTACCTTCAAAAAAGAAAATAAATTACAAAATAAATTTATATTTATGTCAAAAGGTGGAAATTTTCAAGGATTCTAGTTTTAAAAGCAAGAATCTCATACTTCCTTCTTTTCTTACCTCGAATTGTAAAAGATCCGATGATGATATATCATCTCAATCTTGTTCATCTTTTTATTTTCTCACTCTATCACTATAAATAAATATAAAAAAAAATTGAGAATTTATAAATAACATGTAATAAAAATATTCCTCATTATTCTTAAAGTAAAAAAAAAAAATCTAAATTTTTCTCCATTCTCTATTAATTCTTTAAATTATAATCCTCATATAAAAATGTACTATTACTCTTAAATAAGATAGAATCATCATTACAACTAATCAACCAAATCAATACGACACCAATATTTTCCATACCAATAATTTTAACCTAAAGTTAAAATTAATATCGATTAAAATTAATATTTAATCTTAAAAACAAAATAACTTTAATTTATATATTTAATATAAGCACTCAACCTAGCAAAAAAGAACAATAATTAAAGTTAGTAGTCTAATATGTGTCTCGGAACTGAGAAGCAAAGATTAATAAGCATAAAAAAAACAACTCAAAATAATTAAAACAATGTAACATGTCATCATTATCTCTTGAATAGTTTTAAGATTGCAAAAGAAATTCATATTTATGTTTAAAAGATGGAAAATTTCAAGGATTCTAATTTCAAAAACAAGAATTTCATACCTTCATTTTTTTTTTACCTCAAAATGTAAAAGATCCGATGAGATATATCATCTCAATCTTGATCATCTTTTTATCTTACCTTCAAAAAAGAAAATAAATTGCAAAAAAAATTCATATTTATGTTATAAAAATGTGGAAATTTTCAAGGATTCCAGTTTATAAGCAAGAATCTCATACCTTTTTTTTTTACCTCAAATGTAAAAGATCGGATGACGATATATTATCTCAATCTTGATCTCATCTTCTATCTTACCTTCAAAAAATAAAATAAATTGCAAAATAAATTCATATTTATGTTAAAAAGGTTGAAAATCTCAAGGATTTCAATTTCAAAAGTAAAAATCTTAAACCCTCATTTTATTTTACCTCAAATTATAAAAGATCCGCTGGTGATATATCATTTCAATCTTGATCATCATCTTATCTTACCTTCAAAAAAAAAAAAAATCAACATTGCAACAAATATTAAGATGAATGTTATATTAAGTAATTTAGAGATCCAAAAAAAATTAAAAAAAAAAAAATGAAGATGAACTATAAGAATAAGAAAAAGAGAAATCTCAACTAATTCTTCTGAAAAGAAGTAGAAGACATGCCCTAGCTTTTATAGTTTTTTTTTAAAAAACACCCTAGCTTTTATAGTTGTAGAGAATATCAATGTTAAAACTTTTGAGATTCCAAGCCTACCTAATACAACTCTATAAATATAATTAAATTGATGATGGATATAAATGCATAGTAAGAATGTGGATGGGTAGAGGGAAAGATTTAATAAATTTAAGAAAAGAGGTTTTGTTTTATAAAAAAAAAATGTTATGAAAATAGAAAATTGAATTACATTTTGGTGGTTACAAAACAATAAATAAATCATTGATGGAGGAATTGTGAATTGATTCGTAGGAGTTTAAAAACTGTTATAAGTAAGTTTAATAAATAGTAATATTTTAAATAATAATAATATTATTATTTTAATAAATAATAAGTTTAATAGAAAAAATGGGTATGTGTAAATATGTAATGTGGCTTAGGGGTAAAATCGTCAAAAAATGATTCTTTCCCTAAACTACACTTTAAGGTAGTATGATATGATTAACATTATTGAACCAATTTCCATTAATATGAATTTCAAATTATTCATAGGGACTAATATTAAATTTTTTAGAAAGTTTAGAAATTAAAATTGGACATTTGAAAGTGTAAGGACTAAAACAAAAAAAGCATAAACTAAAATTGAACGTTGGAAATTCAAGACTAAAATGGAACAAAGTTCATAATCTGGAATCATTCTAACCTTTTTTTTTATTGTGTTCTTGTCATGTAATGAATTATATGTTTCTTTTTATAAAATTATAATAATAATAATAATTCTTAGTCGAATTTTAAAAACAAATGTAAGGTAGTCATTCAGTCTCGGAAAAATTACTTAACCACTTTTTAAAAAGTAACCCAAAACTTTATAAAAAAAAAAGTTCGTTATCAATATTTTATGTTCAAATATCACTTTTTTTTTTTAGTATAAATTGAAGGAAAAGAGACCAACAAATCTCACATAGAGGACACAACTGCTCTAAAATAATATAAAAAATGGATTAATATCAAACAAGATAACCAACTGTCCAATAAACCCATTCGACAATCTCTAAACTTTTAAAAGTCTATTTTTATGGACTTTTTAATTTATTTTATTTTTGTGTCTAAATTTATAAATTTGTTCCATTTTGGTTTTCAACTTTTAAAAGTTCAATTTTAATTACTAAAATTTCAAAAAAACAAAATGAAAATGGTCCTCATTAGATAATTTTTGTTAATTTTCTTTAGAAAACTACCATCTTTCTGTATACATTTTAACAATATGTTCACATTTTTTTCTTTACTTGTATTAAAATTAGTAACATTATTGAACCAATTTCCATTCATATGAATTTCAAATTATTCATAGAGACCAATATTAGTTTTTTAAGAAAGTTTGGAAATTAAAATCGGACATTTCAAAGTGTAAGGACCTGCCTCCAAAAGGTAGTCCAGCGGTTGAGGGCAAGGTCTTCAAGGCATTCTTCTTTGAGAGATCCTGATTCGAGGCCGCTGGAAAGTGCTTAAATTAAAATACCCTTCAAAGTATCTTGGTGCCACAGTCTAGGAACAAGTTAGTAGTCTAGGAACAGGTTAGTGGTGTCTCAGGTATAGGGGAGCAAAATTCCGATTTCTCGATTTTTAAAAAAGTGCAAGGACCAAAACGTAACAAACTATAGACTAAAATTAAGCATTATAATTTTAGGACTAGAATGAAACAAAGTTCAAACTTAGGGACCATTTTACCTTTTTTTTTAATTGTGTTATCGTGTCATATAATGAATTATATGTTTCTTTTTTTAAAATAATAATAATAATTTATAGTCGAATTTTAAAAACAAATGTAAGGTAGTCATTTGCTGTCGAACATAGGGTTATCACGGGTCAATAGGTGAACTTAGATAAGTCTACGATATGTTTCAGTCGAAACACCTCCACCAAAGACCACTACTCTCTTGTGAATACTGATTATGAAGGTGGATGCTCATAGAAATACCTTGGTTTCCCGATATCTTTTTTTAGTCTTAAAGGACAATCTTTTAAGTTCGATTTAAAAATGTTTCTATGAATGATTCTTAATTCCTTATTTGTTATTGAACAACAACCCCAATTAAAAAATGTCAATAGTTTCCTTTTAAGTCTATTGATTTGACTTAAAAAAATTAAGGTTCCTTCTCTCCCTAACTTTTAGAGAGATAATCAAACTCCCTAGGCTTCGAAAAAATCTCTACCGGGGTTCTCTTGTAGGCGTTCTTGGGCACCATGGGGTGCGATGTGTGGCTCTGGTGAGTTTTTTGGGGGAATGTTAAATCGAGAACAATGGCCATAAATTGTTGCTCTTTTCATTAACTTTTCACAAATATATAATACACCAAATATCAAATCTCATAAGATATCCTAACCAATCCTAAATATTATCTAACTAATATTTCAATAAAATCTAGATAGTATCTAATAACATTTAAATATTAAATCTAGTCAATATATTTCAATAATTCTTAACACTCTCCTTCAAGTTGGAGTATGTAAATTGCAAATGTCTAACTTGTCAAGTAAAAAACTAAATGGTTGTTTTCCAAGCGCGTTTGTCAAAATATCAGCCAACTAGTGTCAGGTGGGAACATACTGAGTAGCAAGATTTCCAGATAATTGCTCATCGCGAATAAAATAACAATCTGCCTCAATATGCTTAGTACGATAATGAAATACATGATTCTTTGTGATATGAAGAGCAAATTGACTATCACAAAATAATTTCATAGGTTGTGGATGCAAAACACCAAGAAAAACTAGTAATGATTTCAACCATTTTAACTCGCAAATAGCAACAACCATTGCACCATATTCAACTTCAGTAGACGAACGAGACACTGACATATGTTTATTAGTTTTTCATGATATAGGAGAAGAACCAAGGAACACCACATATCCAGACAATGAGTGACGGGCCAATAGACAAGCTGCCCAATCACTATCACAAAAGGTAGTCAAATTAATCTCACTCTTAGACAAGTAACAAAATACCTTGACTTGGAGCACCCTTCAAGTAGCGCAATACTCTTATGGCCGCATCCCAATGTTGAACCTGTGGAACACTAAAGAATTATGCAAGAGTATGCTCTGAATAACTCAATTCAGGACGAGTTACAGATAAATAAACTAGACGTCCGACTAAACGACGTTATTGATCTGGGTGCGCATATGGCTCCCCCTCGTCACGAGCCAATCGATGATTCTGTTCCATATGTGTGTCAATAGGCTTACAACCTAATATGCCAGTTTCAGTCAAAATATCCAAAGCGTATTTACGTTAGCAAAGAAATATGCCTTCCTCACTTCAAGCTACCACAATGCCCAAAACATACTTTAAAACTCCCAAATCTTTCATATGAAAACATGAACTCAAATGATCTTTAAATCTTAAAACTGCATGTGATGAACCTGCTATAATCAAGTACATGAAGAGATACACTACCTCGAATATAACTAAATAACAAATAATTAGTATAAAACTTTGTAAAACCATAAAATTTTAAAGCATTAGATAATTTAGCAAACTACTGTGGAGGTGCCTGTTTCAAACCATACAAAGACTTACGTAGCCTGCAAACCTTCCTTGGAGCAGAAGCATTATATCCTGAAGGAGGTCTCATATACACTTCCTCTTCCAAATTATCATGAAGGAAAGCATTATGAACATCCATTTGATGCAATTCCCAATTCAAACTTGCAGCAATTGCAAGAAAAAGACGAACAGTCCCCATTTTTGCCACAGGAGCAAAAGTTTCATTATAATCAATGACTGCAACCTGTTGATTGCCAAACGCAACTATAAGCCCTTTAAGACGTCCAACTTCACCTGATGATGTATACTTAATTTTATACACCCAACCACTACCAATAGGTTTCTTACCAGGAGGTAAGTCCTCTAGAGTCCATGTACCACACGTTTAAGAGCATCAATCCCAACTTGCATTGCTTTACGCCAAATTGGATGTTTTACAACTTCTTGAAAAGAGGTTGCCTCTTTGGTCTTTGAAATTACCATTAGAAAACATCTATGTTTTGTAGAAAAATTGTTATAATTAACATAACAAGCTATATTGAAAGGTTTACCAAATGAACTAGATTGAGACGAGGGAGCATTGAGTGTAGTAAAGTCTACAACAACTGTATTTGTAACATAATCATGAAGCTTTATTAATGGAACTTTTGTACGAAGTCCACGACCTAATACTTCAACACCATGAGATTAATCTCTGTCATCGGAGCCTATACCAAAATATTCAGTATCAACACCACTATTTACTAAAGTACCTGCATCCGGTATCTTTTCTGTTAAACCATTACTAATATAATCTTCATCCTTATCACCCAATAATGGGGGTTGAGAAAACTATATTTCCCATTGCAATATCGCACGACCAGATAGAGTCTCAATAAAGGGAAATTTATCTTCAAAAAATTGCACATCACGACTAATAAAAAACTCATGTGTTTCTAGATCATAGAGTCGCCAACCTTTTTTGCCAAAAGGATAGCCAACAAAAATACACCTTCTAGACCTTCGGTCAAACTTATCTTTTACACGAACACACGAAGATTATCATATGAAGGAGTTTGACCAAATAAGTACTCATAAGGCGTTTTCCCATCCAACAAGGGGGTAGAAGTGTTATTTATAAGATGCACAGCAGCTAGAACATATTCACCCCAAAAATACTTTGGAAGTTTTGCTTGGAAACGTAAGGCACGAGCAATATTAAGAATATGCCTATGTGAGCAATATTAAGAATATGCCTATGCTTACGCTCAACTCTACCATTTTGTTGTGTTGTATCAACACAAGATGTTTGATGCAAAATGCCCTTCTTTGTGAAAAATTACTTCAAACCCAAAAATTCTTGACCATTGTCACTTCTGAGAACTTTAATCTTTTTACCAAATTGAGTTTCAATCATAACATAAAAATCTTGAATCAATCTTGCAATTTCAAACTTTCCTAACATCAAATACACCTAAGTAGCACGAAAGTAATCATCTACAATAGTGAGAAAAAAAAACGTGCACCAGAATTGGACACAACAGTACTAGGACCCCAAATATTGCAATGAACTAAATCAAATGCACCAAATGCTTTACTTGTACTTAATGGAAAAGAATTACGAGGTTGTTTACCCATAAAACAAATTCTATCATCAATGGTGCAACTTGTACTACCACAGATGCCTCAAACTATAGAAGACACTATTTTCATCGATGGATGACCCAAACGTCGATGCCATAACATACTTGCATCTGTAACTACCACTTTATTGGCCAAGAAACTACGAGCCCGAATCGACCTAAAAAAATAGACTCCATTACACTGCACTTCTGCTCCAATTAAGGTCCTCAAATTGCGGTCTTGTATTAAACATAGTTTGTCTGTGAAAAGAACAATATATTTTTGTTGTTCTAAAAGTTGAGACACAGACAACAAATTGCAAGTTAAAGCAGGAGCGTATAACACATTTTCCAAAATTAAACCATCATTTAACACAATTTTTCCTTCTTTTATGGCTGAAGTACTCTTTCCATTAGGCAACCCAACATGCGAAGATATTTCACATAAATCAGAAAACAAAGAAATATTACCATATATGTGGTTTGATGCACCTGTATCAATAATCGACTCACTAGAATTATTCAAAGGTTGTACACCATTAATTGTATCAATGACTTGTACCCACTGATCCTCAGTTAAAGTTGGAGCACTTGCTCTATCTATTTTTCCAATATCATGTGAACGACTAGATTGCAAACTATTTTTCCAATATCATGTGAATGACTAGATTCCAAACTACTCATATTACCTGCGAAACTAGATTGAGACATTTTACTGTAGATCAATTGCACTTATCAAGATTACAGTTCATCCCACACAAACAAATTCACTCAATCACCCAAACAAATCAATTGAAATACGAATTGCAATTCAGAAATATTCACAAATCATAAGCTGATGTTGATTCCATAAAACTAACCACTGAAAATTCTCAATTTTGTTTTTAATAATAAGCTAAACTTACAAAACACTAATGGTAATGCAAGAATTAAAAAAAATAAAATGATTTGACTATAAAGAAACCTACAGAAGTTTCTTTAATTATCTTTTTAAATGCAAATACTCTTTTCATGGTTTCCATTACTCATTAAGTGAAACCGTGAGAAAAAAAAAATTGAGAGCAATTAAAGACCAATTGTAAATTAGCAAATTGAAGATGAATGATAATCGAAGAAGAATCCAATGCATCTGACAACTTGCTAAGCATCCTCCACACCACAAAACTCACATCCAATCTAGGTTTTCAGAACAAAATAAAATAAAATAATTTTCTCTAATTTAAAAAGATTTTGATATCATGTTCAATCGAGAACAATGGCCATAAAATGTTCTCTTTTCATTAACTTTCTACAAATATATAATACACCAAATATTAAATCTCAAAAAAACATCCTAACCAATCACAAATATTATCTAATTAATATTTCAATAAAATGTACGCAGCTTCTAATAATATTTAAATATTAAATCTAGTCAATATATTTCAATAATTCTTAACAGGGAAGCAGAGGGCTCCGTTGGGAGCAAAGGAGATGGAGCTTGTGAGGAGCTGAGATGGGTTCGATGGAAGGCTAGATGGAAGTCGGCCGAGAAGCTGTTTGTGGACGGGAAATAAGGGTTAAAGAATCTGTTAGGATCTCACAATTGTCCCATATCGAAAAAAGTGGGGAGTCCTAAAAGTATTTATAAGAGATATGAGTTACTCTCCTCATTGTCAATTGATTTTGAGATGGATCCTCATATTCTCTAATATGGTATCAGAACCCATAAAGCCCAAAGGAGTATGCACATAAAGTCCAAACGAGTATCGGTCAAATAAAAATGAAATTGCAATCTGATTCAAGATTGGTAAGCCCAAAAAAGTACCATCTTGAGAGGCATGTTAAGATCTCACAATTATACCACACTGAAAATAAAAAGTGGTGAGAATATAAGTTACTTTCATCATTACCGCTTAATTTTAAGGTCGCCGATGCAAAGGAATTCCATGAAGGAGTAGATGTAGTGGGACTTATTTATTTATTTTATTGATCGGATTTTGGAGCACATAGAGGGGCGGTTTAAGTGTCCCACATGGCGCAATATCTCTTTGCTGTGTGGCAAACACTTTATTTTATTTTATTCAGTTTTTATTCTTTTTTCCAAATTTTCTCGAAAAATGTTTTTTATAACATGTTTTTAATTTCAGTTTATATATATATTTTTTCTTTTTCTGACATCCAATTTTCAATTTTTTATTTTCTTTTTTTCAAAACTTCAATTTTTTATTTTTAATTTTAAAAATTGTATTCAACTTTATTCATCTATTTAATATCGTTAGTTTTAAAATAATTAATTATAAATTGTTACAAAAAGATATTAACCTATTATTAATTCATTTCATAATTTTTTTTTACATTTAATATTATTAATTTTAAAAAATTCACAAAATGAGACATTAAAAAAAAAAAAAGAGGTAATATCATTAGGGAAAAATAAAAGATATTCTTACAAAAAAACAAAAATTAAAAAATACAAATGAAAAATTCAAAAGTAACATTTTTAAAGAAAGTCCAAAATATAAAAAATAATTTGAAATTTAGAATAATAAATTAGTAAATAAAATCATTAAAAATTAAATAAATTCATAAATGTCGCATCATATAAAAGTAAGAAATTTCCTCAACAAACAAATCACATTCATTTTACAAAAAATACGTCTAAATGAACTATTAACAATCATTCATTTAAAATGTAATCCAAACAATCCTAAGAGCTGTTTGGGGTGAACTTTTCACCGGCGGCTGGCCACTAGTTCCCTATTTTTATTTTTTATTTTTTTAGTACTGAGCGATTAAGGTAAAGGCAAGGTGGGCCACGTGGCCCAATTTCAATGCGCCACGTGGGCTCCTATTAATTCCTTTTTATTTTAGTTTTTTTTTATTCTTTTTTTTTTTTGTTTAAACAATTTTGTTTTTCAATTTTTCTCAAATATTTCCATTCTTATTTCTTTTTTTAGCTTTATTTATTTATTTTTATAGTGATTCCTTTTTTAATTTTTTTAAAATACTTTCGTTTTCACATTTTTTATAAAAAAATTCATGTTTTTATAAATTTTTTTTATTATGATATATTTTATTATATATTCTACTCATTTTCCCAATATTATGATTTAGAAAATACACTTCATTGTTTTATAATTTTTATATATATTTTAAAAAATTAATATTTTAAATTAATTAATTGATATCTTTTTAGTATTCAATTCTTCATCCAATATTTCATTATATTCTATTATATTCTTTTCTTTCCAAATTTCATGTTTTTTTTATGTGTTTTTAACATTTTTTATGATATATATATATATATATATATATATATATATATATTTTACTCATTCACCTTAAATTTTAGAAATTGTTTTAAATATCTTTTATCATTGTATTTATTTATTTATTTTTATTTTACCTCATATCTTTAATTTTAAAATTATCTAAAAAAAATATATTAAAGAAGTTAATTGAAAATTGTTTTGTTAACTTTTTTAATTATTTAATATTATTAATTTTCAACTAATTAATTAGAGAGTCATAATCCTTAATTCAAAAGGGTCATAATCAATAATTGACACCACGAAACCAGCTTTTTTTTTTTCTTAAAATTTTTCCATACTTAAATTGACATCCATATCCCTAATTCAAAAGGGTCTTAATCAATAATTTACATCACGTAAATAGTCTTTTATTTCCAAAAGGAAAAAAAGGCAACACGTAATCAAACTGATTTAAGAATATGAGGACATTTGTAAGAACAACCAAGGAAAACACTGAATTGTCCTAAATCTATATATAAAAACAAAACACTAACCAATAAATACCTCAAATTTGATAAGTGAAAATATTCTAAATATTTATATAAAAACAATGAGTTGAAATCACAAAAACAAGTACCACACAAAACAAACAAAACAGAAACCAAAGCAATACCAAAATAACAAGTTAACCATTAATTGGCATTCAACTTAATCAAATGAACAATGTATTTCAATACAAAAACAGAAAAAGAAAATAAAATGTTTTGTTCAACAAAGGCATATTAACACACGTGAATAGTACTCTAATGACATCGCGTATAACATGGTAACTAATTGATTTTAAGAGTGGTTAAATTAAAAAAGAAAGTTTATATATATATAAATATATTCTCTTTATAATTTTAATTTTCTCATAATCATTTATATTCTCTCGATATTCTTTAATAATCAAAATATTATGAATTTTCTCAAAAAAAAAAAAATTATGAGTTGGAAAATTGTTGAAAAAGAATTTCCGGGATTCTTAAAAAAAAAAAAAAAAAAAAAAGAATTTCCAGTTAACACTCCACTCCAACCCTAAATTTTCGTAGATTAATAATTTTCCCACCCACCAAAAAAGGAAGAAATAACCAACAAACGTTTTTTCTTTTTTATTTTTTGGAGTTTAATTTAAACGTCTTTCAAAGGCAAAGTCCACTTCGGGAATCGGGTCCATCAGCTCACAGAGATTTGTGAGTTGAGAGCTCGGGTGAAGAAGACGAGAAAAAGTGAGCAACATTTGCTTCTGCATTCTTCAAAGATCCGAATCTCCGCCATTTTCATCCTCCTTTGAGAAGACGAGGAAGCAGTTTCAGCTATGGATTCCGTGTTCGTTCGAGCCTATCGAACTCATATTACTCTCGCCACAGGTATATACCGTTCTCTTAAATCCAATCAAAGTGGTTTGCGACTCTTTTACTTCTGTTCGATCTTTGATTTCTCCACCGGATCTTCACCATCTTGTTTTGAGCTTTTTGTTATCCAGTTTGTTTTTCTTTGCGCTTGAAGAGAAACTCGATGATGTTCTCGCGATACTCATCGTGTTTTTGTTGATTGAAGCTGATTCGAGTCTGTTTTTGTCTGATTTGGTGATTCCTTTCGATAGGTGGTATTGGAAATGGCTGGACGAACCGTGACGTCAACAATATTTGGCTTCCAAGTACGTACGAAGGATTCTTCTTTGAATCTTTATTTTATTTGATTATATCGCTTTCGCTTTCACTTATCGCCTTCTCTGTTATCTTTTAATTCCTGAATGGCACACGGAACATGCTTGTCGTTTTTGCTTGATTTTTCCAATTTCCTGTCTGGTAGTTCAATTGTCAGAAGAAGACTTTGTTGTTGATCCTGAAAGTTGGATCACTTGAACTGGCGGTAGAGATTAACCGGGCGGCGGGCATGCATGTAGCTCGAAGGGGCTATTTGAGAGTTGAAATTTTAATAATTTCTATTGCGTAGAAAATTCAGTTTTAACCTGATATTGGGTCGTAATTTATATAGCTCGAAGGGGCTATTTGAGAGTTGATTTTTTAATAATTTCTATTGCATAGAAAATTCAGTTTTAACCTGATATTGGGTCGTAATTTTTTTGATTGATACTTGTGCTTGTTCGGGCCAACTTACGCGCACCTCGACTATTGTCACGAGAATATACTGCCTGATTCTGCAACATTTGGATGTCAAGGCAACCCCTAGGAAATTAATTTCTAGGGACTACGATGTATTTGGGTCGTAATTTTATAAAAACTAATTCGGAAGTTATTAGGCCCCGTTTGATAACTTTTTTGTTTTTAGTTTTTGGTTTTTGAAATTTAAGCCTACAATAACTACCTTATGATATGTTTTTTCTTACTGGATATCTACATCTTACTTATATTTTAAAAAACTAAACCAAAATTTGGGAACAAAAAAAAGTAGCTTTCAAAAGATTGTTTTTGTTTTTTAAATTTGGTTAGCATTCACCTACTTTCTCAAAAAAAGATGGATACATTATAGAAAAATGAAGCACATTGTAGGAAATTTGAGTAAAAATAAGCTTAAATTTCAAAAAAAAAAAAAAAAAATCAAATGGTCATCAAACGGGGCCTAAATTAACCTGCCAATTACCAATGATCAAATACTGGATAATGATAGACTTGTGTAGATAAAGTTTGTGGAACTGTACATTGGTGGTTGTTGCCGATGTGGAACTGTAAATTAACTGGAAATATATCTCTCCCCATAACCATCAGTGGTCTAAGCATCAGTAATACTAAGAAAAGGAGTACTTCTATCCTTATCAAATGGATTTAGAAAAGGAGTATGCTAAGTTAGAATGGGTTGCTTCCAAAACTTAGTAATTCTAGCTGTATCATAGTCTTAATTGGGGAAGTTCTTTGTTCGTTGTACACAAATCTCATTGCTAGGTGAAGAAGTTTTTTTTTTTTTTTTTTTTTTTTTTTTTTTTTTAACCCCCCCTGTGTATTTGGCAGCCCGCTTCCTTTCCTTTTTGTACAATTTCATTCCATCAGTGAAATTTTGTTTTTTTTTTTCCTTCTTCTTCTTCTTCTTCTTCTTCTTCTTCTTCAAAATTCTTCAAAAATAATTTATATATATATATATGGTGTAGAATCTCTAATTTGGAGCGCTCTTATCTCAACACTTGAAGATGACACTATCACGTCCTTTTGGTTGGACAATTGGTTGAATGTTGGTTCCTTTTCATTTATCAATGAAAGTTTTGTTTCCTATATATAAAAAAAGCTCTCAGATGTTCTTCAACATTTGTAGTAATAAAGAAATAATTGCAGAAATGCTCGTTGTGAGCTATTCTTTGACTTATTAGGAACGAGAGAAATCCAAGGATTTCTTAAACAATGATGAGTTTGGTCCTTTTTGTTAAAGTTTCTAGTGTACAGCCACTTGGTAGTCAAACCACAGAAGATTCTTTTATATCTCTTGGCTGTGCAATTATGGCCCCTGTTGTTTTCTGGTTTGAAAACGTAGAGCATTTATTTAAAAGGATAGAGGTAGTGACTGCTTGCTCATCAATTCACATGTCACAATTGAAGGTCCAAGGCCTGGTGCTCTGAAGATTTCTAAAAGGCAGTGCTGCGCAAAGTCTAAATCTGAATCACATCATCTTGAATGTGTTTTTAGAAGGCATCAGGAAAGACATACGTTCTATCAGAAGAAAGATAACAAAATTCAAGTTAGAAATGCAGCCTCTAATCAACCTTTTGAATCTGATTCTGGAGTTTTAAGTTCCAAAAACTATGGTGGCGTGAAGAGTTTCTTGGATGCTTTCTACAGGTTCTCACGGCCACACACAGTTATTGGTACAGTTACGTTTTAGATCAATAGCGTATTCTTTCCTTCCGTCTTTCTGAGATATGTATCTTCAGCTTACCCTTTCGTTTTGTGCTTGTAGGCATTGAGCATTGTATCTGTTTCTCTACTAGCAGTTGAGAAGCTATCAGATTTGTCACCATTATTTTTAACTGGAGTGTTGGAGGTACCGTTTCAAGCGAACGTTGTCTTTTGAGTTTTTGAGGGCGGTTGTATATATTAAACACATTTGCAAACTTTATTCCAGGCTATAGTTGCTGCCCTCTTTATGAATGTTTACATTGTGGGTCTCAATCAATTATCTGACATCGAAATAGACAAGGTACTTCATATGTATTTATTTTATTATATTATATTAAATTAGGTCTGCATTTGAATGCGTGCTCCTCTCAAGGTCCTAGGTTCGAGACTCACCTGTGACATCAATTTGTAGACACCTCCCATGTCTCAATTCCTTCGATGTTTCTCGGTGCGTGGTTACCCCGGTTATAGTGGAGCGAAGATCCAACTTCCCGGTTAAAAAAAAAAAAAAAAGTCTGCCAAACTTCATTATTCTTAGCTCTTGGAACTTGAGAGAGTATCCTATGGGTTAATTTCTATCAGAATTATATGGGCAGCTATGGTTTAGGAGCTACTTTACATTGAAGATATTTCTGGTATAAGAATGCCCATTTGATTTTGTGTAGTTATCTCCTTACTGGACACAATACCATAATCCCTTTTAGTTGGCTAGTTTGAGCATTTTAATGATATATTTTCTATAACATGTATTTCTTGAATTATATTAAATCGCCCATCAACCCAAAAGCTTAATCTTATGGATTTGGATAAATTTAATTATATCAACCAACACTCTCCCTAATATGATATTGAAATATGTTAATATGTTAAATTAAATTACCAATGAACCCAAAAGCTTAAGCTAATGGGTTGATGTAAATTTAATTTTATCCACCAACAATGCCTTGACATATGCATGGAAGTGCCATGAGTGGGCAAAACAACCTATCATATGATCTGAACTTCGACATGATGTTACATTTTAAAATCAATTAGAAATTACATGCATCTTATTAATGTTGTCAAAAGGACCTTAAGAAACCAAAAAGTTATGGGTTCAATCTATTGTGGCCATCTACCTAGAAATTAATTTCCTTAACATCCAAATGTTGTAGGCAGTATGTCCCGTGAGAATAGTATCGGACTCTCACGAATATAAAAAAGCATCTTATTAATGTTGTGAGGTTTGACCAAATACTTGTTTGGCTTTATGAGATTTGAACCATATTAGAGAAACATAAGGTTCCAACTCAAAAGTAATTGACCAGAGGAATAGTCTATATATCTTATGAGGATTGTGAGACATCCTCATCTTTCCCACGTGGATCCTCAACACATTGGATAACGTTTGAATAATAATAAACGCAGAGCTCGCTTTATTCTTCCGCATAGGCATCAAAGAAGAATTCAAATTTAATCATTCATATGTTTCTTAATTGCAGATTAACAAGCCGTATCTTCCATTGGCGTCAGGAGAATATTCTTTTGGAACAGGCGTTGCAATTGTCTCCACGTTTTCCATTATGGTATTACTTATTAATATTATCTATCACATCTACTTGCAAGGCCCCAGCCCTGGTTGGTTTTTTTTTTAAAATATCTTTTTTTTTTATTTGAACCATTTAAAATAGAAATATATATACTATTTATCAGCTATGAAGCACGGACACAAACACAGATACGGATACGACACGACATGACCATATGTCAATTTCTTAAAAACTAAGATATGGATACGTTTGAGATGCGATAATTTTATTAAAATAAAAAGTATGAAATTGAATTTAGGTTAGCTTTTTTCTTTTAATAATTTTACTAAATAAAACATATGAAATTGAATTTCATTTTAGTAGCAATAAAATGAGTTCAATAAAATGAGAATAATGGGCTGCCTCACTAAAATGAATTTAATTTGGTGAATATAATGGGCTGAGCTCATAAAAACAAGTTTTAAAAAATGTAAAAGCATTCTCACGTATCCTGACTATTTTTTCTGTGTTCAATATTAAAAAAATAAAATAAAAAATTAGATACTTCAATTGCCGTATTTGATACGTATCTTAGGCGTATCTTGTCGTATCTGTGTCCGATATGTATCTAATACAGATTCTCAGCCTAAAATGGTTTGTCCGTACTTTATAGGTTATCAACTTCTAGTTCCAGCATTCACGTGTTTTTAACATTTTGAAAATAATTGTGGCCTAATAATATTGTTTTTAATATGATTTAAAATGGTAATATATATATTTTTTAAAATAAATTGTTTTATTATTTGGTGACTTTTTAATAACAAAGTACAATATTGGAAATTAAAAATTAAACAGTTAAAATATATTTTAATTTAAAATATTAATAACATTGCAAAAAAGAATAATGCCATTAAAATATCTGAAAGTCTATTCTCATTATAATTGTTGTGGCCTTTCAGTCATTTATGTGACTTTTTTCTTTTTAAATGGTTTTCAATTATTGTATAACTTTTTTGACAATGCCAATGAGTTATTGTATAACTTTGATTATAACTATAGATTTTATCACTTTTCAAATATTTATGCGACATTTACATTTTTTTAGTGGCTTTGAAAATGGTTTCATTAATTATAATATAATTTCTTTTTAATTCTAATTAAAATTAAACTAAAATTATTAGTTTATTGCAGGTCTTGGATCTTTTACATAGTAATAAGTAATTTAGTCTTTTCATTTTTGTAACACTTAAAATATCAATAATATCTTTACTCACAGATGTTTTTAAAAATTTCACTTGATTAAATATGATATAAGTTATCATTTTTTTTTTTATAGGAAACATAAACATTTCATTGGTTTATGAAATGGATACAAAAGATCTGTGGTAGTTACAAAAAAAGTCACCACATCGCCAAAGGGTTGCAAAAAAGATTCCAAATTGGCCATGATTTGAAAAAGATCATAATTACAATAAAAATTATAGAGGGATCACCAGATAGAATCGAACAGCTTGCCTAATGGAGTCCTGCAACTTGTTTAGCTAACATTCTTTCTATTTGAAAATTTTATGATTTGTTTCGAGTCAAATCATCCAAATCACTATCATACGTAACATTCCTCCTTAAAACACCAGCCCTTTTCTTAAACCGGACCCCTAAACCAACTGCAAAACTGCCTAATCCGTGGTTTTCGGATACACCAACTTAAGGCAAACATCAAAAGCAACTTGCTCCAAAGAAATCTAGCATTAGGAAATTGAATGAAAAAGATGATCTTAATTCTTCCCATCCATTTTTCTGAGCACACCTACCAGTGAGGAGACAATGGTAAGTAGGCCATTTCCTTTGGATTAAATAAACAATGTTAAGCTTACTTTATTAACAAATTAAAAAAAAAAGCCTTCATCTTCCTTGGTACCACGACTCTCCATATAAAATTGAACAAGTCAGTGTTGATCATGCCTTGATAGTTTGACAGTGCGTGGGTGGGGGAATTTACTGCGAACACTATTCTTGTTGAGGGGCCAGCTTATGGAATCCTTCCTAGTGCTCAAACTAACAAAAACTGGCAAGGTTTACAGAGCTTTCCATTCTAAGCCTTGCCCATCCGTTAGATTTCTCCTAATTGGCACCACCCAACTGTTTAGGGATTCAACCAACATTCGCACACCTTCCTTTCTCTATCAGACGTGACACTGAAAAATTCAGGGAAAAGCTAGTTCCAAAGGCCAATTACCAATCCAATGATCTTTCCAAAATTGAATCCTGTCCCCTTTGCCTAAAACAACTTTGTTCCACTTTTTAGCAAATGCCACAAGATTTAGAAATGACTTCCCCCGCTCCTTTAGCTCCCAAGCTTCCACTGGGAATTCAACCCCCTCCTTGATTGCATATTTATTTACAATCACCTTCTTACGAAGACCAAACAAGCTAATATTTTTACCTTTTAAGATCCCCTGACCAAGAAGGTCCATTGGGAGGGCAGTGTGCACTTGAATGCAGTCAGATTCTGATGGCAGAAGGTCGTAGCAAAATGACAGTTGTAAAAGAGGTGAACTGGAGTTCCTGGTCTCTATTGGCAAAGGATACACCATTGTGGAGATAAGGATATACGGGGCAGCCTTGAGCTTGGCCTAAAAGTCATTTCTCCGACCTTTAAATCACCGATGTAACCTTGAGCTTTGCCTTTTTCTAGCATGATAGCACTCGAAACATCAGCCACAAGAACAAAGAGAAAAGGAGCATGGTGACCCTCTTGTCTCAAGCCTCTCGAAGCACAGATGGCTCTCCTTCCATTAAATAAAATCAAGAAAGAGATACTGGTGACACAACATTTCATCCAACTAATCCACTTCCTTCCAAAGTCTTTATGGCGAAGAACTTCTAGGAGAAAGATATAAATTATATCTTACAATGCACGCACCTTCTAGTATAAGCTTTTGGTAAACCAACGTGAACAAGGTCAGTTGACATAAAGCTTTACAAGATGAAACTGACATAAACATGTACCATCAAAATCAAGAAGTTCGAGGTTCAAATCTCCCATCCCGCATACATCAATGAAATTTGTTTCTTATAAAAAATTGCATGGTGAAAAACTTAAAAGAAAAGCTTTAGTCAATATACTTCTTATGGTTAATTTCATTTGTGTATCTGAATTACAATTAATTCGCGTCAAGATTCCATTCTGTAACTACTTAACTGTTCCAATACTTTGTACAGAGCTTTTGGCTGGGATGGGTTGTTCGTTCATGGCCATTGTTTTGGGCTCTTTTCGTCAGCTTTATGCTTGGGACTGCTTATTCCATTGATGTGAGTAGGTTCCTTTATCTTATCATTTATTTCTAGCTTCTTGAATTTATTTATTTATTTTTTTTTGAAGAAGGATGGAGAAGAAGACTCCATTAGAGAGAAATATATTAAGGATGAGAGATTTGTTGGAGGCACAATTGTGCAACACATTGTGAAAACTTTAAAACAACTATAAATAGGAAACAATAAACCCTAAACCTAAGGCCCAATGGGCTTTATACACATTGACTATAACTAATCACTAATACTCACATTAATAGTCTAACATCCCCCCGCAAGCTACGTGTCGGTAGACATGTGAAGCTTGGAGACAATGTTGGCCTAAAAAGAAAACTAACAGAATTACATAAAAGGATAGTGCATTAAGGAACAACATAAATTCTTAAAAGAAACAAAAAATTTATCCTAAAGTAACTAAGCAGCAACAAAGGAAACAGTATCATCCCAATTTCTGAACAAGAACTCTTCCAGAGTGTTGATCTTCAATTCTTCTCTGTTTTTGCATTGTAGAGACTACTGTTTTTTGTTTTTTGGAGCATAAAGAAACAAACCATTGAAGATAAAGAATAGAATAGAAGGGGAGGGAGGAACAGAAGAGAATTTGAGATGGATGAGTCTAAGATGGACAAAGGAAGAAAGATAGAGGAGAATAAATTTTCTTGAGTGTGGAGGAATGGTGGTGGCTAGATGAAAGGTGAGGGAGTTGAAAAGAGGAAGAAAGAGAGAGGAATTAATTTATTTGGAATTTGGAGTAGAAGTTTGTAATGAGATTGAGGATGAAAGGGAACTGTGTTTAGAATTGGAGAACAAGGTGGGTCGGGTCGGGTAAAAGGGAAAAGAAAAAAGAAAAGAGTAGGGGAAGGATGTGGGTCTCGCCGCTGATTATGGCTGCTGATTTTTTTTTTTTAGAGGTGATTTTGGATCACCTTCAGGAACGTAAATGGTGAGAGAAAGAAAATGGATGGTATGAAGAGGAAGAACTCAAGTTAGAAACAGATGATCCATTTTGAAGATGGAACTTGGGAGGTTTAGCAGAGAAAGAAAAGTGATATGAAAGCACCTGAAGGGGAGAATAAGAAATGAAGATAGGCAGAGGCTTAGAAATTTTTTTGGAATCGTTTTAGAGGAAGAAAATGAAGTATAGGATTTGAAGAAAAGAAGAAGAATAGATATTACCTTCTTGAGGTTGAGATCAAGATTGGCATCGGTGATTCCTCCGGTTGCGGATTGTCGTTGACGTTTTTAAAAGGCATTCTCGACTGAGAGCTTCGGGATGAATCTTCTGTTCATTCGCCGGGATTGATGGCGGTTTTCCACCATTGATGAGGTATTTTTGGGGAGGAGATAGATTTTTGAAGAGGTAAGAAATAAGATTGTGAAAAAGAAGAGTCACAGGTCTAAGATCGAAGATGAGGACTCCATTGAAGCCCTATGTGGTCTGATGGAATGAAAGAGTTTGAGGTTGAAGAAGGATGGAGAAGAAGGCTCCATTAGAGAGAAATTGTATTAAGGATGAGAAATATTGTTGGAGGCACAATTGTGCAACCTTCTAGCTTCTTGAATCTTGTATACGGGAAAGCCAAATCAAGCATGCTTATCTCGTCTAAACTGGCTACAGTTTCTACCTGCTGAAAAATTAATTTGATGTTTTATTTTATGGCCCCAAAAGGAAAAGTTTAACCAGAAAAGAGGTAAAACCTCTAGCTTAGCATATGCAGTATTGTGTCTACTCGGGTGTCTATGCCACTTTTGGCTGAAGTTGTATGTTTACGTACATTCTGTGGTTAGCTCAACATCCTTGTAACTTAATCTTCACATGTCGGTATAAGTCTGGTTGCATTATGTAAAGCTGGTATTTGAAAGAGATTTTCCTTTTCCCTGAACCTTTAATTGGAGTCTTGAAACTAATTATTCCCTATAAGAATTCGAGATAACAATAATAAGTATTGTCAAGGTGTGGAGTTAGCTTTTCAAGAAATTTGATCTTGTGTTGGCGAGATCCAGATACTGCACAGAGATGATCAAAGACAAAGATTCTTGTTTCTTTTCCTTTTTGCAAAAGGTTGAGATTTTGTGGAAAATCTTTTGTGGAAATCATAATAGATTTTTTTGAGGGGTGGAGAGACCGTCGGGTGACGTTTGAGTCCTCATTAAGTTCTATGTTTCTCTTTGGACATCTATCACTAAACATTTTTGTAATTGTTCGTTAGGGGTGATTTTACTTGATTGAAGGCTTTTTTGTTGGGTGTCTCCTCTATTTGTTCGGACTCTTTATTTTATGTAGGCCCCTTTACGTTGTTCTTTCATTCTTTTCTCATAGATTCTACGACCGTTGTTTGATCCCAAATTAGATTGTACATTTCTCTTTGGGCCACATGCCCACAATTACTATTTTTTAAATTTAACCATCATGGAGTAACCTAGTTGTCAAGAGGGTCTTGGGGAGCTAAGAGGTGACGAGTTCAATCCATGGTGGCCACCTAATTAGGAATTAATTTTCTTCGAGTTTCCTTGACATCCAAATATTGTAGGGTTACGCAGTATGTTTTGTGACACTTGTTGTGATGCACGCAAACTAGCTCGGACAGTCACAGATATGAAAAAGAGCTATTTTTTATTTATTTGTAATAATCCTTTAGGTTTGATTTTTCCAGATTGGAGGATGCTTTTGTAGGTGGTCTCCCGAGATTGCTAGAGCTGTTTTTTTTTTGTATGCCCCTTTGTTTTGCTCTTTCATTTTTTTTTATCAATGAAGGTTTGATAAAAAAAAACAATAATAAGTATTGTCAAGATTTGAAATGGGTATCGATTTTCATTTTCATTTGAACCCTTTTTATTTTTTCTTAAAATAATTCATCATATGCTTGCCTTACAGTCAAGTTCACCTCTCTCTAACTTTCCTTTCCTCGTCTTTCTCTTTGTGAAACTCTAAAAACAATAACTGCTTGATCTCTCATCCTCCCCTCAGCGTTGCTCATTTGATGCCAAGAGGAGGAGAGGTAACTCCTGCGTCGCTCATTCTCCTACTAAGGGTCTCTGCCTCTCTATCGCATCTTCACATCGCCAGTGAGTTTTTGCTGCTTAGTTCTTCATAACATCTGCGAGTGGGTCTTTCTCCCCTTTTTCTACGATGGGTCTCATCTTCGTGGGTCTTTCTCCCCTTCTTCTACAATGGGTCTCAGCTGCGAGGTTCTTTCTCTCGTTCTCCTACAGTAGGTCTCACCCGTGCGCAACATCTTCCTCGAGCACCTTTGCCCACCCCCAGACGGACCATTTTGTTTCTCCTCCTTAACAACTCCACTGTATGCGCTCCCCTGAGCTGATTTACTCCTTCTCCGCTTTGCAACTTTACCTTCGACGAAGTCACAAATATCTTCCTCAAGAATATGAGCAACGAGATCTGTAGCTATGGCAGGGCCAAAGATTGCTATTTGCCGCTCATTGCCAAGTTGTTTTTCTTCTCTTCATGTGTTGTGCTGATTTCTTACTGATCTTCCTCGATATTTAGGTGTTTCTTCTTCTCTGGCCATATTCGATGAAATTGATGCTTGACGTACAAGAACCTTGTTTTGGTCAGCGATGTTGAATTAGGTTAAATTACCAATTAACCCAAAAGTTTAAACTGATGGGTTGAGATCAATTTAATTATATTAACCAACAAGCGAGTAATATATTAGGATTTCTTCTTCGCTACGTCGACAATGACTTACAAGCCCATTCAACACCCATCATCTTTTTTCTCTGTATCTCATGTTATCGGGCTTGTATCTAAGATCTTTCCTTTGTATTTTGCTTTTTGATTAGCCTTATCCTCTGTTTCAATGGGCATCATTGTAACACTTTCACTCTTTTAATGATAATGTTTTGGTTCCCAAAAGTTTAAACTGATGGGTTGAGATCAATTTAATTATATTAACCAACAAGCGAGTAATATATTAGGATTTCTTCTTCGCTACGTCGACAATGACTTACAAGCCCATTCAACACCCATCATCTTTTTTCTCTGTATCTCATGTTATCGGGCTTGTATCTAAGATCTTTCCTTTGTATTTTGCTTTTTGATTAGCCTTATCCTCTGTTTCAATGGGCATCATTGTAACACTTTCACTCTTTTAATGATAATGTTTTGGTTTCTTATATATAAAAAAAAAGAGTCATTTGTTTGCCTCAAATTACAAGATAATAATTTCTTAATTATTTGAACCGGAAGATCCTTCAGATTAAGAATAAAATGTATCAACAAGAGCCCTTTCATTTTAAGCAATAATATATTTTTCTTGTTCGCAATACTGAAACTTCTTCCTCCTTAATTGTCCTTTCATATTAATGTTCTAGATTGTGATTCATATTGATGGAAACTAATACTATTGTGAGCCTATATAATTGAATAAAAAAAAAGATTTTGGTGAATAGCTTGATGTGATGTTCTTCTCTGTTACTTCAGTTGCCACTATTGAGATGGAAAAGATTTGCTGTGGTAGCCGCTATGTGCATTCTAGCTGTTCGAGCCGTGATTGTTCAACTTGCTTTTTTTCTACACATACAGGTATAAGCATACCAAATGTCGAGTAAATAATGAATGCAATAATCCCTGCTCTAGCCATGTCGTGACTTGTTTGATGTTGTTTCTTTGCACGACAACTATGATTGATGTTTCTAGGTTGGAAATTAGGTCATTGATGAGAGCATAGACGTGGGTGAATATATATGAAGATATATAAATTAGACGGATTTAGTAAGGACACAAATAACACGTTCAAAAAACAGAAGCTGTTGGGACGGAGATTAGATAATATTTGAATGGGTAGATAGTTTTGATGGCAGACTATGTTGACAAAATTAAATTTAATGAATAAACCTACCTTGCAAATGCTTAGAAAAACTGAATAATAAGTTTAGAAAACGTGACCTACATCAGAAAGATGTCGAGATTTAGACCAGATATAATTGGATGTGTACAGTGCAGGCTAATATTAAGTTTGGATTCGATAAGATTTAACGTGAATATTGTGGGCTAGTGTTAGATTGATTTTTTACTTTTTTGATGATTGGGAATTAGAGCTTTGCCTCACTATTTACCCGGTGGCACTTCTGCCCGTCCCAAGGCCCGGACTCGAGAGACAACAAGAAATTTTATAATTAAGCTCACTCGTGGATTTTGAACCTTGGATCTCCAAGGAGTATACCTTGAAGACCCCAAGCGTCTACCAACGTGGTTGGCCTTTGAGGACGGAATAATAAAATTGACTCCTGATAGGATGTGGATATCATTCTCGATCTATGTTAGGTATGTTTCAGTTTATGAAGTGAAAAAGAAGTTTAGTGAACAGCAGCTGTGTTCAACTGATAGATTAGATTAAATAGAATCCTTTCATGTTTATGGGAAATCAATTTATTCATAATAAAAACTTGTAAAGAAGTTCATTCATACTTTACTAGTGATTGAAATTTAACCTTTGCCGTCTAAATTTATCTAATTGAAGCTTGAACTCGGAGCAATAGTGAAAGTAAAAGCTTTCGTGGAAAACTAGGTATAAAGTTATTGAAAAACTAACCAATTAAACAATTAAAATCAGCCAGCAAAAACAACAAACAATATACTTATTCCCAACCGCTCAATCAAACAATAAAAGGAGTGCTCAAATAGCACTAAAATGCCCAAAATTGATGGAGAGAAGCACTCAACACAACCTTAAAAATCAGCACCCATTTTGTTCAGACACAACAACTCACACTTTAGCCATAAATTTGCAGGCATAGAAGCTCAAATAACGGATAGTAATTTCATGGTTCAATTTGATGAAATTATGACCTAGGTTAACTTTGACTCTCAGTTAAGTATAGGGATAAAAAATGACTTTTCCTTGTAAGTAACAAGTTTGACAATCTGAACCTGTGGTTTTTAATCAAATATTAATGATGTCTGGTTAGGTATTCATGATCTTTCTCCCTGCCTGCTTGTTGGTTATCTTCTAAAAACTCTAGGATCGGTGACGATAAATCCAACTACTGGATTTCATTGTCTTGGTCAAATATCCCAGTATGTGCTGGACAAATGGCGTACCCGGAGGAAAGTGTTCATGCTTGGACGCTGTTGAGTGATAGTTTAAGTTACGGTAATAATCGTAGTGATATGGGGAATGAGAATGAAATATATGTCTCTAAATATTAATGCTTAGGTTTAACACATCATGGGAGATGACTTTAGGTTATGAGTTCAATCTATGATGGTCACCTACTTAAGAATTAATTATAGAATTGCCTTGACAACTAAATCTTGTAGGGTCAGGAATTGTCGTGTCGCGTAAGAATAGTTAAAGTGTGCGAAAGCTAATCTATACACACTCACAAATATTAGAAAAAGGAGTCTTACACATTAGCATTAGGGTTAAAATTTGTTTCATATACTCTTTGTTTGATGGACTTATATGCTTGGGGACGACTAATATGTATTGATTTTTACAGACTCACGTGTTTCAAAGACCTCCCGTCTTTTCACGTTCCCTGATATTTGCAACTGCGTTTATGAGTTTCTTCTCAGTCGTTATAGCATTATTTAAGGTAAAAATTGTCTTTACATATTGTGACTTTCAAAAGTTTATTTGTTCTCTTCTCTTATTTAATTTTAGGGTAATGATGCCAACTTAAGTATAACTTAATTGATTAAGTCATATATCTTTGATCAAGAGATTAGATATTTGAATTCCCCTTTCACACTTTGTCGAACTTAAAGATATTTAGTGTAATAATTATAGCATTTACCCTAAATCTAACTCGTTTATTCTTGAACTTGCTGTTTTACTTGAGTTTCTAGGATATTCCTGATATTGATGGAGATAAGATATTTGGCATCCGTTCTTTTACAGTACGTCTAGGACAAGAGCGGGTTGGTATTGAGTAATTTATTTATTTTTAAAGCAATCAACCTTCCATTTGATACCAACGAGTATAGTCATATACCTTAGCATGAGGATTACACTCTTGCAGGTGTTCTGGAGTTGTATTTCGTTGCTTCAAGTAGCATATGGTGCTGCCGTTTTAGTGGGGGTTGCATCTTCCTCCCCGTGGAGCAAGTTGCTAACGGTAAATCTCTGGTTCCTCGAAATTTTTTTTTTTTAACCAGTTTTTATAACTGGAAAAGAAAAATAAAATTTAGCTATTAATAAGTATAAACATTGCAGTGCTTTAGTTGATTGATGCTGCGTAAATTTTTTTTGAAGTAATGCCCACTTTTCCTCGAAACGTTGGAGAGTATCAAAATTTAATTTTCTCGAGGTATA